>BMAW01086097.1:149267-163744 GCA_019974015.1 Nephila pilipes
AACTTCTTTGCATTTTTTAATCATTGAACTCTTTTGTTATTTGGATTTCCCATTTCAGCCCACCAAATCACAAAGGGGGAAGGTTGGTATCATTAAACTATAGTTTAACCCCGCTTATTCGGTCCTCAGTCCGAAATTGCTTTTTGACTTGCTGGGTTCCATATTTTCTTTTATTTTTTCTTTCATTTTTACATTTCTTTTTGGATTTTTGTCTTTTTAAATATTTTAAATTATTCTTATGTATATATATATATATATATATATATATTATACGTGTGTGTGTGTATGTGTAGTGAATGAAAAAGGAATAAAGAGACCAGGCAGAGAGATTGGACATTGAGGAAGATAGTATAATGGATTTGTAAACCCTCAAATGTCTCAATATCGTAAGAGGCTGGTTCAAAAAGTACTCGTATTTGAAGACAAAGGACATCAATTAGGTAAATTGTTGTTACCATTAGGTTCTACCATTTGTTAAGCTTGGCCGGAAAAATTAACATTGATTTATGAGTTATTTTTTATTTGGTAGGCATTTGCTGCCAAATCACAATTTGGTTGCTATCGAGTCTGAGTTGTTAACATATGAGAGACCTAGATTCACATTTATGCCCCGGAAATCTAGCAAAAATCTAAAAATTTGGTTGCCTCTGGAGAATCGTTTCGAAAAACTCGAACAGTGTCTCATTTGCCGGAAAATTTGTGCCGAAGAATTTTTGAGGTGCGAAAGGCGTCATGATCACGAATGTGAGTAAATCAGCCTTAAACAGCTATCTGCTTAGTCATGATGCTTTCTAACAAGTAATATAAAAGAAATTAAATCAATTCCTACTTAGGTCAACTAAGAAAAATCTTATTTTAGTTATTTCATATTAAAGAATTACAATTAATATTGATACGTATATACAAATGACAGAATCATGATATTAAGTAACAAAATAAATTCATCCAGTAAATTAAATGGTTGGACTGCAACTCAGCCCAGCCACGCTTGGCGACAGGAAGGATTTGGCGGTATTTGGCCAAATGTGGCTACCCTTGTCCGCTGCGCGGACTTAACGCTCAGCCAAAAAAAGAATCGCCAAGTTTGGCAATTTTTGAAATCGTGCCAAGTGGTTGGACTAATAGCATTTTCAGTAATTAAAATTAATTAATATTTGCAAAAACTGTATTACTATCAAGTGTCATCCACTACATGTTTAAAAAATGTTTTTGAATTGGGTGGTTGAATAAAAAGTATTTTATTAACGGATGAAAATTTGAACAAGATATATATATGGAGAGTGTGAACTAATAGTAGGAATTTAAAAAACAAATTATTTTTGTAACTACGATCACTTTTTATCATACAATTCCTAATGACTTATTTAATGACTCTTATACAAAGAGACAACTGTAGTAAATACACTTTGAAAAGTTTTGTTTTTTAATTGAATTATCATCAAGGCAGTGATCTTCGTAACGAACAAACTGTAGTTCAGATTTACTACTAATTATATAAAATACAATTGAGCGAATGTCTTGCCAATTCGGTTGATGTTCCAAAAACGTAGATCTAATAATATTTGTATTAAGTGTAAAAATTATACAGGGTGTTTCAAAACTCATCAGGTGAAATTTTAAAGGTGACAGAAAACAACTAAGCAAGCAATTATTTCTCTGCAATGCACAGACTGTGAGCAAGCTGTAAATGGTCTTTACATTGTATGGGAAAATTGCTTGTTTAGATGTTTTCTGCTCCTCTTAAATTTCGCCTCCTGAGTTTTGAAGCACCCAATTAATTGAAATATTTTGTACATTATAAAATGGAGTTTATTCGTAAAAAAATATGTAGTAAAAATCCGTTGGTTTTACTTAAAAAATTTGCAAAAAATAGAACTTCAAAAAAACGGACTTCAAGTATACAAGTAATACCATTACATCTTGTGTTAATAATCAAACGCGCAAAAGAAAGAGAAAAAAACTTAAATAGTAATGCGTATAATAACGTGAATCTAACACGTATTTCACTTCAGATAATTTCTTGGAACTTCCATATGTTACATTTGTTTTGAGAATATCTTCTTGTGAACGAACCGTGATTTACCTGAATTAGAATAGAAATATTGATGTGTACCAAATGAGAGTTATGAGACAGCAATTCTACGCAAGCGTTAAGTTTAATAAGAGGCTCAGAAATAAGAAAAAGATAGCGTAAGGTTTTGTCCTTGCAATTAATGGAAGGTTAAAATCGTGGAGTGTATGTTTAGTCGGATTAAGTTTTTATGTTTAATAATGACTCGGGACAGATTGATCATTTGTATAAATTAAGTAGTATATTATAATCTTTTTTTTTTTTTGTAGCGAACGGGCGTGAAGGTTTTTACCATGGCTTCATAATCATCGTGATTTGGGTCTATTCTTGCGTGTGTCAACTCTTTTAATGCTGGGAGGCCGCGGTAGCCTAGTGGTCATGGTAGCGGACTTACAACTGGCGGTTTTCGTCAAGTAGCGAGTTCGGGCCTTGATTAGCTCTTTCGATACTACCCTGGCTTTGTTACTGGCTAGGCTTCCCATATACAATCTTCAGTACTGGTCAAAACTCCTTCAAGCTGGTCACCACATTTTTGGCAAATTCCCAACCAGTGCCTGACTGTAACATAGATAGCGCTCCAAGCAATAAGAATATGTCCACTAGATTGTAGGCTACTTCTTTAGATCTTTTTAACGTTAGAGACTTAAGAATAACAAAATTGGTGAGGTAATCTCGGTACACCATAATGAATTTGTAATCTTTATCTGGCTGACTCTAAAAGTCAATACGATCTACCTGAGAACTGGAATTTAATTCGCAAAAAAATCATAGGTTTCACAACAATACTCTATTTAATAGCTTTCTATGTGTGTGTTTTTTATTATTTTTGGCAAGGTTTACAAAGGAGGAGGAACAGTTCAATATCATTTCGTGTAATACGTTTTTTTTATTTGGTTGAAAGGTCTTTTAACTTTATATCACGTCCTCCGCATACAGTAGCCAAATGAGCTAAATGGAGAACATGCAATAACTGTGGAGTCCGGGACGTAATACTGTATAGCAGTGAAGCCTTCGTTAACAGTATAAATGAGTTTACATCAGTCATAACAATCACAGCATTATAGCGATTTAGTAAACAATTAATAGTTATTTTGCCTTTTTGTACATCATTTATTAACTTGTGGTAAGTAGTTTCGTTTGAGAAAATATTGTTTTTGAAGCATTAACCAGAATAATAAAAAACTAATTTGTTAAACAAATAGTAAATTTGCCTGTTTTGACTCTCACGAACAAATCGAAAGGAGTAATTTGACAAATCCTAAGCTTGAGGAGCGCATTAAAAGTCACGTGGCTTGCCAGGTAATATTCGAAATGCATCGGAGATAAATTTCATACGCTGCCGGTTTCTCATTTGGCATTCTATAGAATGCCAAGGAAATGAGGGAAACATGAATCGTTTCATACAATATCGGCTAGTTATAGGCATTCTATACAATGTCTAGGAATTCTATAGAATGCCGGATTTCAAACTTTACCGGTGACACGTACATACTTTCCAAACTTTACGTGCTTTGCCGTAAATATTCATTAATCCTGAACTTAATTAGTTTCAATACATATTTCTAACCTTTATTTTTTTCATATCACATATCTTTAGGAATTTAATACATATTTCTCTAAGTTATTTGAAAAGGTGAATAAATTGTTGCATTATAGAAATATTTGTGAGTTTCAAGCATTTTTTTATAACCAGCACTTACAGCATCCTATTAAGAAAAAATGCAAGGAAAAATAAATTCTTTCATAGGAATAAAATGGTTTAAGTATTAAAACTTTAAAATTCACTTCCTAATATTATTATCTAAAAAATATACAAAAGTTCAGATACGTAAATAAAGTTCTTACTTAGTTTGAGCGTCTGTTCAAGATTTTTATTAACCTTTTACAACATTATTTAATTTAATTCGTAGTTAAAATAAAAATAATATGTATTATTTTTGTTATGTTGACGGTTTGGTTAATAACTGTTACTTCTGTTTGCATTTGAAACACATTTCAAAAAACCAAGTGTTCCATGAAACATTGTATATTGATAAAATTATTTGTGTAATTAATTAAATTTTCTGGTAAGTCATTTGAAAATATGTCTAGTAACTCAATGTGTTCTTAATAATATTACTGATCAAGAATATATCAAAAAGATTAAGTTTCTTTATAAATTACAACAAAATTTGCGTTATAACAGTTAACAAAATTAATTAAGCACGCTGACACTAAAATTTGAAAAAAAGTTATTTACAGATTTCCATAATAACAATTATTTCTTTGTCTCTCATACTTTCAGTGGTCGCGATAGCCTCGTGGTTATTGTCGTGGACCCACGGCATTTGGTTTTCGTCGAGGCGTGGATTCGAGTCTCAATACCACTAATGACCCACCGTGTAACCGGAGTTGATACACACTAAATCTGTCGCGTCTCAAAGTCCTCCCATTGAAGTGGTGTGGAAGTTAGGAGAGGAGTTGCCAGCTCAGATGTCGTCCTCGTCATTTGACAGTGGTCCAAAATTACGAAGTCCATCGCCAATAGCCCCAGTGTTGTTTCTCAGTGCGAAGTTAATAAAACCGAAACAAATCAAAAATTGTTTAATTTGTGATGGCTCAAATATGCGATAGTAGAAAAGTTAGGAGGTTATAATGTAGCTTATCGTCCCAAAATGTTTTTAAAATGTTAGGGAAGGAAAAATAATATATCTTGAATCAAAGTAAACATTCATATTTTTAATAGTTTGGATATTTTTAACATTGAATAATTTCAATTATATATTTTTTTAAATTTTTTAATGTATTTATTTTTATAGTTGGAAGCTTATTATGTTCTGTATGAAGTTATCAGATTATTTCTATTTCTTAAGTGCATGTTGAAAATTATAAATACAGAATGTGGAGGAAATACAATGCAGTGCTCGTATTTTAATTAAACACTACTCCTTTTCCTATGCAAATCTTCCCATTTTGCTTACCATGAAATTTATGTTTGTAGACAGCTCCTTCAGTTATACAAGAGGCCGTGGTTATCTAGTAGTCATGGTCACTGATTTGGGGCCGACGGCGTTTGTCCTGTCTTGAGTTCCAACCTTGATGACACTAAAGACCCGCCGTGTAACCGAAGTCGAATTCGTTAAATCCATCGAGGCTCAAAGTCAACCCATAAGCGTGGTGTGGAAGTTAGGACAACAAGGTGCCACCTCTGTGCTGTCCTCGTCACTTGACCGAAGATTAAAATTACGACGTCCTTCGGAAATAGACATCATGGTGCTTCTAGACCAAACCAACCAATAAAACCAACCAAAACAATTGACCAACAATACTGTCAAGAAATTGTTTTTATGTCTGATACTTACATACGAGAATTTATTTTTTATCCTAACGACTTTCTAAGAGTGAAACTGCATCAGCACGGAGAGAACAGTTACCCCTTATATTCCTCAAATAATGAAAATAGACACCGATTGCATGATTATAATTACAATGTACTCCATCAAAGTTCTCTGATGTTTCGCTTCTAGATCGTGTATTATAAACCAAACCAATCAGTTAGAACCGGTGCCTTAGAAATTTCAGACCTTAATGATTTTTAAATTTATAAAAATGAATAATTGTTTTATAGGTACAAAAGCAATAACTTATAAAACAATTATTTTTTATACTAACTATGATAAGCGTTTACAGCATAACGTAGAAAAAAGAATTTTAACCTACATTTACTATAAACATCCTCCACTTTCTAGGAAACAAACTAAATTCCTCTGAATACATTTGGAAAAATGCATTTCAAGATGCTAGGGGTGACTTCTTGTATTCTTTAAGTAATATAACATTTTTCCGATCGTGTATTGGTTGGAAATTATTTTCATTAACGAAGTTCCTAAAATATACTCACATTAATAAAGTCAAAGAATGATGAGATCCAAAAGTCGAAATTCTTGTTTCAGAGAAGACGATGAAAAATATACCACATGAGTTTTGAATCCATAGAATAGATTCTATTGTTTTTTTTTTAAGAACAAAGTTCATTTAAGCGTTTTAAGTGCTGGAAATGAATTCTTAAATCCTTTGAGCAATGGCAAACTTCAGACAACTTAAGACTTGGAGATTATTTCCATAAAATTTCTTTTTTAAATATCCCCACATAAAAAAGTACTTGCATATTCAGATCAAGAAACAAGCGATTATATATTTCTGGAGATGAGTCAATCCCCTAAGAAACTTGAAGAATATCCGAGGTTTCATCATCACCCGTAAGGAATATTGCGCCATTTTCTTTGAACCTCGTTCCCCTGATCTGAACAATCCCTGATTTTTTTTCTGTGGAGATATTTGAGAAAGAAACCATATGAAAATAATTATATACCAATAGATGACATGAAAACTGTCGGTACTCGAAGGGTATAAGAAGTCAATGCCAATAAAATGCGTAAACGAATTCAGGTTCGTCTAGAAGAAAAGGGTTGTCATTTTGAGCATTTGTTGTAAATATAAGCTCAAAAACTTTTTACGTTTATTTAGATGTGCGTGTTACCATTAGCATATAATTAATTGTTTTAAAGTGTAATGTTATTTGTATAATAAATTTACGAATATTCCTATAGGAACTTTAAGGACACCCTGTTGCTTATATTGAAATGGATGGATATATATATATATATATATATATATATATATATATATATATATATATATATATATAAATATCTTGCAGGATTTTTATGCAAGGGTTATAAGCTTACGTTCAACGTTTTTATGTATTACGTTTGCATATGTTAATGTTTTAGAACACTAAGTTAGAACAAATATTAAAACAAAGAAACATTTCTCCGATTTAAAAGTAATTTTGCCTAAGTAATGCAGAATACGGAAAATATATCACAAATAAGCATTTTTTTATTTAAGATTCCATACAGTTGTAGGAAAACATTAACTACTTGAGCCATTTTATTTTCTTTCTTACATATACGTGCTAACATTTAGCATTTATTTGAATATATTATTGAAATGCTCAGTTTAATACTTTATAAACTGCAAGCAAAAGACTGTAAAAATATGAATTTCACACAAACGAAGTCGAGAAAATATGCGAAAATAATTTAGCTCCTTTATCCGGCGCGAATTAAAGTTTTAAATGCAAATTTCTTTCTGATACACGTAATTTTAAGAAATGTGCTCTGAATGTGAAATGCGAATCCAAGTTTGTAAGAGTTTTTAATAGACGTCCTATTTATGATGTCGATATGGATTCGAAAAGTAATGCACAAGTCTGAAGATTTCATTTTTGTTTTTCATTTCATCGGTTGGAATCATATGCTCTGGTAACGCGCGCGCTCTTTCTGCCAAATTTAAACTTTTCTTCCGAAATTTCCATATTTCGAATATTTCAAATAAATAATTAGCATATCTATAACTGACAAATATTAAACTCTTGATGTATGAGAAAATCATAATTTGAAAATGGCTATCCGAATAAATTAATTATATAAGTAACCAAAAATGCTAAATATTTATCCCCGCCTTTTCCATAGATTTTAATCAATATGTGTACAGTACAAAATAGTGTTTACTGAGTTTATTAATAAGAAAACACATATAATGTTCATTATTTTTCTTTTTTCATAAAAAAGCATTCTTGATGTTTTCAAAAGTCAGCCTCTTAATAGTAAAATATTGAGGTATAAGTTCGATAATTATATAGTAAATGATGAAAAAAAATCTTTACGTATGTTTTGACCAAATAGCTCAGCAAAAATAAATAAAAAAAAGTGCCAATAGTGCAAAACCCAATAAGTTCTTATTGCGGAGGAATCCAAACATTATATATATTAGAGTTCATATATTTTTATATCGAATATTATTACAGAATGTTGCGTTCTTCATGCAATTTAACTTGTCAAAATGACTTGCAAACCAAGTGAATAACAAATATTATTTTAAACTTTAAATAATCAGAATATTTATAGTAGAAAAGTCTCATAGAATTACACCAATAGTTTGGAACATAAAATTAAATGTGATCCTTTTCCTTCGATTTATGTTTACGAGTGCGCGTAAATTTGTAACGAATCAAAATGTAAATATTAAATAACAATAGTTCAGATATTTTGAATAATTGTGTATATTAGTTTGTGAATGATTATTAAAATATCATTTACTAAACTGTAACTTTCTGTAGCTTTTTTTTTCTTTTTGCTCTGCGAGATTATTAACAGTTTATTTTTATATAAATAGAATTCTGCGTTTTGTGAAAAAAATCAATAGCTAAATAGTAAGTCTTTATAACAATTTATACATCGTATCAAATCCTCTACTGCATCTTATAACGCAATCTCCACTGGAGAGACTACAACTGTGATAACTCGAAGCATTCGACTTGTTTGATATGATCACTGAAATTGGAATTCTTTTAACAGAAATAACTACCGTAATGCCAAAGCGAAAACAATGAGTATTAAAACTCCACCATTTTGGCGAGAAAACCTGAACATTTAGTTTTACCACGTAGAAATCGAATTTCGTTCCACTGAAAAAAACTGATGTCCCTTGGCGACTGGTGATTTTTGGGTGTGATAATGATTTCAATTTGGCTAAATCATTTTTAGATACGTTGGCAGCTCTTCTTTTGATAAACTTCTACATAGGTCACGTGTTTTCCTTCTTGATTACTATTCATCAAAAGCGGCAGACGGTTTTTGAAAAACATGAACAGATATTTTAAAAAATCGTTGTATAACTCGTAAATTTTCATCTTTTTTTCAAATCATTTATTATTGAACGTCATATATTCTTTAATTGTTCGCATGAGTATATCTAAAGAGTATAATTTATGGGTTTTTTTCTTATTATTTTTCATGACTTAGAGCTAAAGGGAAAAATGCATGTTTAAAATAGGTCTATGGTAAAAAATTTATTTAAAAAAATAATGTTTCATTCGGAATGAATGAATTCTGTAGAATTGCATTTTTCCTCTGATTTCTGAAAATATTCTAGAATATTTTAAAGACCGGAAAATCCATGAACAAATCATGAAAACAAAGATATTTTTTTTTGTTGAAAAAATAAAGGAAAAATTTTATTCAGCCCAAATATTCAATATTTTTTACTCTTTCTAATACACTTTTTGCATTCAAATTTGTAGAATAGTAAAGATTTGAGGTCGGTAGCAGATATTCCATAGGATTATTATGTTCACGAAATCAAAACGGTCAAAAGAAGGGAGTCTTAATATAAAGAATTTCATCAAATTCCTTACAGAAAACTCATGTTCATATGTGATTTATATTCAGAAACTATACATACAATAAATATAAATAAAATATTCATGATCGCGGGTATTTTAAATACATTTTCATCTTATAATATTATGCAAACTCTTAAAATCGTAAAAAAATTGATTTAATCTTAACAGTAAGTGATTATATAATTTTTTGGAACAGTATTATTTATTTCCATTAAAAGTGCTTTTTTGTTAAAAAGTAAAATTTATTTAAAGTATTTAAACATATGATATTTTCCCTTGCTATTTCATTACTCTCAAATAAATTAGATTCATTTTTAACATCATCCTTAAGTTAAGAAGACCTTGATAATTTTGAAGATTAATACATAAGATACTATTAAAAAAGCTTAGAGCATAAGATGTATTAAATTGACATTATTAATACAAAAGTAAATGATTTGATTAAGTTATGAAAAGGAACCTTTAAAAAATATGTATAAGATATTCTTTCCATTTTATAGAATTAATTATTTTATGACAACTATATTAGTAATTGATGTAAAAAAGACGTACAGTTACAGCCCTTTAAAATCTTTTAATTTCAGGTTGGATTTCAAAAACCGAAAATATTTTTTAAACTATCGATATTACAATCATCTGCCAGTTAAAAAAATTAAAAATTAAATAAAGGAGTATTTCCAACGAAAACGCTTCTGGAAAAATCGTAATTGACAGAGAAAATAATAAAAAAAATCTCACAAAATTTGAAATGAAAGTGAATAAGAACTTATAAGTTTTTTGTCTCAAAATAATCGGATTAATTAAATTAATTTTCATTTTTCAACACAAGTTAATTAATTTTTAATATTAATGCAAAATGAAATTACTGACATTGCTTGCATTATAAAGGAACGAGAATTAATCTAAGTGAAGCTATTTTTCTACACGAAACAGGTTTAAGAAAAGAAAATTGAAAATGATTTCAAAGATTTTTTTCCCTTTAGATAATTTTTTATTATTTATTATTCACGTCTAATTTTATTCAAATGAAAGAGAATTAATTTTTATCTTATTGTCGTTTCTACTGTTAACGGGAATTTTCATATCCATGCAGGTATATAAACAGATCCATTATATTGCAATTCTTCCTTCTTCATGAAAAAAGTAAAATAAGAAATAGTTCGTTAGACTTATTCTTATTCAGATATAAAATAAATGTTCTAAATGTTCCATTAAAATGTAGTTCATAAAAATTATTATATTGTACCACGCTTCGGGTTTCGTGTTGATTGACAGTCGATGAAACAATCTCTCCAATATCTCAAGACTTTTATTCGTAGCAATCTCTACAGAACGTAGGAAATTACAGCTGTAACAATCACAATCACACAGCTCTAAATCAGCTAATTCCACAGGAAACAGATTCTAAATACAAAAGACTCTTAATATCTCACACAGATAACAGCTGCTAGCAATCAAAACGGATCGTCTTCACTACTGCTCCTCCTCTGCACTACTACTGCTTCTACCTCTGCTGGTTGTACTTGTGTCTGACTTGGAGTGGGAATCTCTCCAAGGTTCTAGAAGGTTCTTGCCTATCTCGCTTAATATTGGTCCTAGAGCTTCGACGATGGAACTTTCTAGAAACATCTATTTTTCACCAAAACTTGCCAAGTGGTCGCTAAGTCACCAAGAATTCAGCCAATAGGTCGCCAAATCACTAGAGATGTCGTTTCTTTAACATTGAATGTGCGAATTTTGC
Source organism: Nephila pilipes (assembly GCA_019974015.1). Taxonomy (NCBI): domain Eukaryota; kingdom Metazoa; phylum Arthropoda; class Arachnida; order Araneae; family Nephilidae; genus Nephila; species Nephila pilipes. Next base: position 160,308 of record BMAW01086097.1, read on the forward strand.
CAACACTCTGAGCATTTCTGATCCCTCTGAAATATGTTAAGACCAATACTAGTAATATATACAATTTTGTAAAAATATGATCTTTATTTTTGAAAAAAAAAAGGAAGTTATTTAACATTCCCTTTCATCTTGAGTATGGGTCGCTACTCATAAATGATGCTAACCGAGTGATAAGGCTCGCGATCGTTATTTCCGTCAAGTCATATGTTTGTGTCTCGATATCACTCAGGCCCGGTCGTGTAATGAACTTGGTGCACATTAAATCTCTCTAGACTTTCTTTCACCAAGATGGGATTAGTGAGCAAATTTGGAGAGTTGTGTACCCCGAAACAGGATACGTCCTCATCGCTTGACCGAAGTTCAAAATTACAAGGTCGATTGCCAATAACCCACGTATCACATCTAATTGCGTCGCTAATAAATAATCAATAAATTAACTTATTTTGAATAAAATTGTACATTGGAAAGTAAGCAATAAAGCAAGTTAATTTTTTTAAAGTATCCACACACCTTCAAAATGTCATTTTTGTCAAAAGTTTCGATTTTCTAATTTTAATGTCAGTTTAAAATGCAAAACTTTTTTTTTCTAATAGTATTTGAATTTTTCTTACACTTTATTTACACTTTAAGTTACAGGGATTTGAATGTTACTCGATAATTTATTTTTAATTGCATTTGAAAGTTTGTTTTTGATTTTTCTCAAAATGAGTTTTCTCGACATATTCACATATGGCAACGTAGATATCAGAAAATGTTTTGAATCAAATTAATTAAAATTTTTCAAGTGTCTTCCTTATATATTTTTTAAGAACGTCTGCTACTTCCATGGTTGTAAAATTGATACAGTTTTAGTAACGAAGGGGTAAATCATGTATTGTTATATATATATATATATTGAATATATATATTGAATATATTGAAATATATATATATATATATATATATATATTTGATATTTCATTGTTATTTGACTCGAAACACAATAAAAATTGTACTAATATGATTTCATCATGAAAGTAGTACCAGCCCTCAAAAAAGTTATTATGAATAAGATAAAATTTGCAGAATAATGATATTTTTGTTTATGTTTGAGTTATGAGCGTTATTCTGATAATCAATTTAAGTACTATTTTCACCATGTTTTCCACTCCAATTTTTTTTTTTTTTTTTGAATTAAAAGCATATTATTAAATAAGTTTTTCATAGATTCATGTTATATTTTACCATTAAAAATATTTAGATAGCAAATATCAATGTATTTCATAAATTTTTCTACGAAGGTTTTCGGATTCTTTAAACAGTTAATTTTTCCTTAATTTAAAAACATACACATTTGTTAAAACATTATTAATTGTTCTAATATGGTAAATGGAATAAATTTGAATTAAAGCCTAACGTGTTTCAATTATATTCCTTCGCCATTCTTATGAAAGCAAAAATTAATTTTTTGAATAAAACACTTTCGCCCAAACCTTCCAATATTTACTTTAATGTTTATCAACTAATGAAGCGTATTAAATTTCTCTATAAAAATATTTTTTGAGAAATTATCAATGTAATCGCTGAATTTTCATCTAATCTTCTCACTTAATACGATGAAAAATAACCATGTGGAACAATATTCTACTAGAATAATAATAATTATCTTATGTTACAAATGTAATTTACTCTTATTAAAGCTACTTCTCCACGGAAAAGTTATTTTAATCGAAAAGATTGTGTACAATTTCATGTAATTATTAAACGCATGGAATGCCTTTTAGTACAAGAACTAAATATAATTTACGCGTGTGTTTTAGTTCGAAACAAGACGCATGTAGCATATTAGTTCATTACTAATACGTAATTGCCAAAATAACACAGACGCTTTGGAATAGATAACCTCAGAGGCAATTATTGCCTCACGAGCAAGGAATTGAAACGTTACGCAAACCGGAAGTACTTCGATCCTAAATGTAATGTTGGGACAGCACTTATTAGCATGAAGCATTACTGAAAAGTTCAGTGAACAATACAAAGCGTAATTATTTAACCTAATTCATATGCTTTCTATCTGATTTATGGAGTACAAATATGAAAATTTTCGATCACGGATAATCAGGACAAGTTTATTTTTATGTTATAAGAGATTAAATTAACTAACTTTGTATTTCGGACGTGACAGAGATAATTTTGAAGATAACATTTCTGTTTGTGAATGATTCTCTGCACCAGATATAAAAGATAAATATCCTTCAATAGCGCTTTGCGTATGTATGTATATATATATATATATATATATATGTATATGTATATTCCTCTTTCGTATATTCTTTGCAAATATTATTACTTTTAAAACTGAGTCATTAATGGAATTAAAAAGAATAAGACCCTTTTTATTACATTTGAAAGGTTCTTTAATATTGAGATTCTTAATAGGGAATAATTATTTATATATCTTAAGAAAATTTTTAAAATTAATCTTATCTAAAGATATATTCATAAAATAAAGAGTACAATATTCTATTTTTTGTAGCTTTGTAATATAATATTGTATATTGTCTTAATGAAACAATTAGTTATAACCTTAATCAGATGGATACACATACACTGAATTGTTTTCATCATACAATAAATAGTCTCTAACTAATAAATCAATTTTTTAATGCAAAATACAAAATTACTCTACGTCCTATAATGAATACAAAAAGACCAATAAGGTGGGATCAAACATGTTCGTTATGAAACTTACCTTCAGCCATCTTTTCGGTAATTATGAAAGTACATATTCCAAAATAATGGCAGATTTTAGCATGGAAAGAATGGTAATATAAAAATTAAACTTAGACAGCAAATATATTGACTTAAAATTGACGAACTAGTGGATAATTTCTGTTCAGATGTGTCATTTTCTTTGTGAGTGCGATTATGACAGGGGGAAGGTTATCCCAGAGGCTTGTTATATATATATATATATATAAAGCTTGTTTATATATATTTAAGGCTGAGGAAGGCTTGTCTTGTTATATATATATATATATATATATATATATATATATATAACACATCGATCAATAACTCCCGAGTCTAACATTGAAAACAACATTTTTTTTGCAAAATTTCTTTTTATTCATCAACATAACAACTTTTGTTAATCACCTTTTATAGGGTGATACGCTTTTCCAAAAATTCCCCCCCCCCAAATTTTTTTTCTTTTCTTTTTTTTTTTTTTTTTTTCGCAAGAAATCTTTTTTGTTGCGAGGAAATGGCGATAAACAGCTTTCTGAATCATCGACTCGTTGCTGTTTTTGTTCCATCGAAAGCAATTGTGGCACCCACTTGGAAAAAACCTTTTTCACTTCACTTCAAAAAACCTTTTTCAGTAAATACACTTCCATATGATATCTGTGTCATCTCAGCAATCTCACGGAGCTTCACTTTACGATCTTTCATTATAA
>BMAW01086105.1:0-38319 GCA_019974015.1 Nephila pilipes
AACATATAAAAGAACGTATGTGTTTCTGAAATGGGTGGGCTGCAATGGGGTGGAGCTCGAGGGCGCACTGCCCAATTTAAGCTTTTTTTGTGCAAAGTGATTTAGACCCAACGAGATGCATTCGTAGGGGTGGGCTCATACTGTGGCCGTCACACTCACTCGATCTCTCCTGTCTGAACTTTTTACAAAGCAAAAGTGTCGTCTACGAAAGCCCCTTCGACTCCAACAAGGATCAAGTTGCCAGTGTTTCTGCTGCTGCCGGCGCCGAATGTTTGAAAAAGTGTGCCGCTCGCTACATTGCAGGTTTAACGCCAGCACTACCACAGATGGTTGATCTTATGAGCAATTACTGCAATTATGTCACACAAGTCATTCATAAAATTATTTAATACCTCATCTATCTTCTTGGCGTTTCAGTCTCTAATATGACAGTGACGGTTCTTGTGCATGTGTATTGTGAGGTGAAAACTGCTTTAGATGTTTTCTATCACCACTTTAATATTTATCCAAGAATTTTGAAACACTCTGTATATTCATTTTAAAAATGTTCCCATTTTCAGTGGCACAAATGAAAGTAATTGTAAATATTAAAGAATTTTACGAGTTTATTAATACAATAAGAGAGAGAAAGAGAGAGAGATTGCGATAGCGGTGGACATGCGTCTATTCGTTTCTGTAGCTAAAGCAGATTAGCGATAATATTTACATAATGATAATGGAGGACACCAAAAGCGTCGTTTCACATTAGCAGCTAAAGCGAAACAGGAGGAATTTTTCTCTGCTTGCAATTTATATGCAAGTATTTTTTTTCAGATCACGTGGTATTAGATTTAGGAATCTTTTGGTGCTTGTTTGAGATGCAGACAAAGAGTCTAGTAGAGATTATCAAATCCGGTTGGAATCCGTGAGAGACTGATGATTCATGTAAATTTAAAGCAGCCGATCACATGAATTAAAAGCTAAAAAGGATTTAGATCAGAATTAAAGATAAATTTCCCACTAGATGTGTGAAAAGTATAGGAAAAATTAGAAAATTTAATTTAATATAAATGAAATCATTATATATACATACATACATACATACATACACAGCGAAGAAATATATTTGAACATTTAAAAAAAAAAAAAAAAAACAAGAAAATTCGATGGTTGGTTAGATAGTTGGTTCAATTAAAGGTTCTGAATCGTCTTAGGATAGATTGTACTAAACTATAAGATCAAGAAATAAACAATTTCTTTAATAAAATAATTTAAAATTAAAACAGAGCAAAATAAAGTTTAAAAAAATTAAATGTATGGGGGTAAAACCAATGTGATTATGTGTGCCCTTTAAACATTTTCTTATTCATGCATTTAAAAATTAGGGTTTAGCATACTATATAGTATTTATATTCTAGAAAACGATTCCGCTTGAAAATTTGAATGCAATATTGATACAATTTTAAAAATTTCAAACGACTACTCCTACTGTATTTATTAATATTTTACTATTAAATTTTTTATAATATTCTCAACGATATTTTAAACAACTTTAAAGATCGATTTGTAATAACTATTTTAGTTTTGGAGAAAAAGAAATAAAATGTTTATATGTATGTTAATATTCAGCAAAAATCGTCTATATCTAATTTTTTATAAAAAAATATTCATTCTTTAGCAAAATGGATCCCTAATTTTGTCAGATGTATTATGTATAACACACAGAAAAGAATAAAAGTGATTGATAAATATTTGTGGATGGAGTAAGTAGGATTTTAAATGTACAGATGTATTGAAAAAACACAAACTGAGAAAAACTCTTTTAAAGATTATAACTCTGAAAAAATAAATTTTATATGCTTTAACTAATTTAAAATACCATTTTAGATCATTAGCTATATATTTTTCTTAGAAGTAATAACATTTTCATATAATTTCAGTTGATAATCTTAGTAACTGATCATATTTTTCCAAGGTATTAACTGCAATTAACTTTCGAACTTATTTGCTTCGTATGATATCAAAATATTTTGTTTATATGAAAATATATTTTGAATAAGATCAAAAATTCTGTAATAATTAATATTAACTGTCTTAATTTAAATATTATACATGCACTCATTTTACAAAGGAAAAAATTTAACACATTTATATAACTATTTATATCTCAAACGTATCCTACTCTATATGTAACACCTTTATTTTTTTTCACTTTTATTTCTATTTTAAAATTACTTTCTGCAATGGTTTACGTGCATGACGGTCTTTAATGTTTTTCTTTTCCTTCTGAACATTTTTTTGTCGAGACTCTTCCAAGATCATGCATCACTTAACAAAAGGTAAACAAATACGATTAGTTCTCGGGACCTCCTTAACACTTCGTAAAGTCCCTTTGTTTAATTCACAAAAGGCTTCTGTGAATCCTTGTTTCACACAATCTTTAAGCAAAAATATATCTTTTGGACGCCTTGGACGAAATCATAGAATGCAAACTTTCAATTGCATTCAATTTTCAACAATTTAAACATCTTTTTAAGACTTCATTAGATGCAAAACATTACTTTTAAATAGATAATGAAAAGTTTTGCAATCCCCATCAGACAATTGTGTTGAGCAATAAAATTAAAATGATTACAGTGTTTCGCTCAGTATCAAGGCTGTCTCCATTTCCATCGAACCTTATGAACTGCCGTAATTGATATACTCTCATTTTTATATTCTTGAAACCCCATATCAAATTCTGCACTCGATTCTCCTACTTTTCATTTTGCAATGGAACAATGATGGCATACCTTACAAAATCAATTACTTAGCATAGAAGTATATCTAGCTCAATCGTTACAATAAAAGATGCATGGCCCCGTGTCAACCAACTACCATCAAAAGAAATATTAACATCGACAAATAGGACGTCAGAAGGTACTTCATATGCATTTTGAACTTCACGCTTTGCTTCTCTTAGCATAGTCTTCGCAGCAAGATCATACGCTTTGTGAAGAAGTTTTATATATTTGTTGTACGTGCTCGATGAAAAAGGCAAGGTATTTATAACAACACCCCATTTTTTTTAAATAACAAAATAGCTTCTTCCGATGTTACAGAATGCTTGCTTAACACATTAAATTCATATCAGAAACAATATTTGTTTGAATTTCATTTGATCTTTCTACAACACAAACGTTTGAAGTATAAAAACTGCAAGTTAAATTTGAAGTGTATGAAGATCCTAACTTCTCATGTTCAAGTCTCCAAGATTTTTTTTTTTTTTTTTTTTTTTTCACTGTCATAGTCCTGGCACTTTAGTTTGACAAACCTTTTGCTGATTTACAAAAAGTTCAAAGTAAGGAAATTTTTAGTATCGAAACATGTGGTTAATTTTTAATAATTGTTCAATTATAATATTAGGAATATTTGCATTAAATGATATTGGCGTTTCACGCTAGATATTTATATGTGGAATCTTCAACAATAAAAAGAAATAAACACCAAAAACTTCAACAGTTTCAATAAAAATAATAATGAAAGAAAGTTGATAAATACCGTCTTTTTTTTTTTTTTCAAAATAAAATGTATAATTGTTTGTAGAAAAAGCAACACCATGAAAGAATCACATCAGAATCAAACGAAATTTAATGCAGAAACGACTTGTACTGATACAAATAAATGTGAAATTTTCAAAACAAAAGAAACAAATTAAGGTCCGAAATCAGTATTTGTGCAGCCACCATGCGCTGCAATAAGTGCTGCTATAATGACGTGGCATGAGTCAAACAGATGTTGAATATCCGTTGAGGAAGAGAATTCCATATCGCTTGTAGCGTAACCAAGTCTTCGTCTTGGAAACGCAGGATGCGGATCGAGCGAGACGCCGACCAACCATATCCCACACAGTGCTATAGGCGACATATCCGGGAATAAGCAGGCCAAGAAGAAGTGTCGCGTTGTGCTGAACAGAAGTCTCGAACAGTCCGCGCAACATGTGGGCGTGCATTATTCGCTGAAAGATTAGCTCCAGGTGCCTGAAGAAAGGAATGACTTCGGCCAGGCACCACGGACGTAATTGCTTGAGATTACCCTCATTCATCAAATTGATCGTCTCATGAACGAAATCGCACCCGGTGACCATAACCCAGGGTGTTCGACCACTATGGTCGTTCAATAATACACTCAGGAAGGCGTTGACCGGCATAACGTCTACACGAACACGGCCACCGTGGTCCACAAAGAAGCGTGATTCATCTGAAAAGACAACTTGCCAATCAGCTCGCCTGTCTCTGTGCTCATATACTCGCCGACGCAGCCGTCGATGATTCGCCGCGAGGGGAATCCTGTATAAGAAGCACCCTTGCACGCAATCACGGCGAGCAGACGACGACGAATTCGATCAGCCGACAATTGACACCCGTAGCAGTAGACCAACGCGCCAGCTGCCTGAGGAAGCTGTGCGATCATTCACCGCCATGCGGGCAGGTGTCGATCATCGCGTGACGTCACCTTCGTCCGTCCAGTGCCTGTTTTCGAGTTGTTCGGTGCTCGTCGGTCCACTGCTTTCCAAACTCGCATCACCGTGGAATGTTCGCTGCATACGAGTCTGCTAGCGATAGGAAAATCCTCCTTCTCGAAGGCCGATTATCCTCCCTCGTTCAAACTCCAAGTGTTGAATTTCATTCTTCCGTCGGAGGCATACTCAGTCTCACCAAACGTTTGCCACCAACAAAGTAATCATAGACTTTTCAACGTCCGCGCTACAGCACTTTATTTATAGCCAGCATCAATAGAGTATGTTGCGCCGCGCACGCGCGATGCATCTCTGAAAACTATTAATGCATATCATATAATTGACATTTGCTGCGAATTTCATTTGATTCTGATGATTCCTTCATAGTTGCATTTTCTACAAACAGCAGTTTATGATTGAACCTAGCTCAATACCACAGTATGTAAACAACATCAACAATAAATTGCTTGTAATGAAAGTTGTATTTACAAAAAAGAACAGTAAAGCGTTTACAGTTATTATCGAAACAAAATAAAATTACTTTTCGAAAAAGTTATGATGGAAAAAAAGCATACAATTATTGACAGATCTAAAAAATTGACATAGTCAAATATGCCAAAGTGTTTTTGCTTACATTTTTGAATTTTACTTTTTCAAAACTTCTAGCTCACATACTCACAAAAGTAGCATGTAAAGATAATAATTCCAATGTTATTACTAAATTTTAAAAAAAAAAAAATCGATTTTTTAGTAATTTTTGGGATACCGAGTTCCCTTAAGGGGAGATGGAACCCCCTATATCAGCCGCCCTACTTTTTAAACAAGTAAACTACATCGTTCTGAATATACAGAAATGAGCTTTTTCTAAATTTGAACTTTTTATTAATTTATAAATTACTGTACCAGGCAGTGAAATTTGACTCGTTATTTATACGAAAGAAAACCCTACAAAACTGCATTTCTTAATTTTTTTTACAAAATGCTCATTTCAGTATATATTAGCAAGGATTATGAACGTGACCTATACGTATTACACATGGTCAGTATTCCCATGGTCATTTACACATCTAAACAGTACTTTTTTAGAAAAGGTGCATCCCGAATGAAAAATTTACATTTTGAGAGAAACGAATTTTTATGTTTTAGTATTTTCCTTTCAAAACATTGCTGCGCCATAGATATACTCTAAATAATTCACACTTTTTAAAAATATTTCCTCTCCTTTCTTTTAAAGTCTGTTCTTTCTTAAAACCCTTTGTTTTTTGTAAATAGATGTTGAAACTAGAAAATCGAGGGCGATGCGGGCCATACGAGACACCCTCTAGCGCAGAGTTGTAACTGCCTTCCGCTATGTATGACCCAGATATAATGTTTTGAAATTTAGTATCAAATATTACTCTCTGTTTAAATGTGTGTCGTGACATCTTTATAATATTAGGGAAAACGGAAAATAATGTCGTGTTTGAGCATGTCGATATCCGTGAGTCAGTTATTAGCTCATTGTGCACTTCAAAGTCGTGCCACAGACACTTTAAGGTTTGAGTGATTTGTTTATTCGTAAATAATTAAATCTTATTTTTTATTTATTTATTTTATTTTTTGACAACTTTAGGTGGAACGGTGGGACAAATATCAGAAGAGATACACATTCGACATCAGATGCTTTTTGAAATTCGCAAGAATAATAACGCAATGGTTGCTACCGAAAACATCTGCGATGTTTATCCAAAAGCATTAAATATTCATAAATACCAAAGTTGGTTTTCTAAGTTCAAATCCGGTAATGTCGGTCTCTCTTAAACGTACTGATCAAGAAGCCAAACAACTTTAGACAATGACATGTTAAGGGCTGGAAGTAAAAGCAAATCCGTTTCAAGCAATCGAGGAACAGTCAAACACTCTTTTCCAACCTTGGTGGAACATCCAAGAACATCTGCAGCATATTGGTAAAGTAAGCAGGGTAGGTATTTGGTACCGCGTAATCTATAAAACGGAGGGAAAAAGCTAACCGATCCACCTCAGGCAACTTATTGCTTCAGAGGCGCAATACAGAAGAGTGTTTTGATTGCTTGGAGATGAAAAATGGGTCCTCTTTGTTAATCCAAAATGCAAAAAGCAGTAGCTCTCTCCCAATGTATCGCCATGAAGTACAACTAAGGCGCTTTTATGTGTTTGGTGGAATATTCACGGAGTCTTTCGTTTTGAAGTGTTGGAATATGGACAAACTGTGAAGGCAAACCTTACTGATAACAATTGCATCGAGTAAATAAATCTTTCATTGAAAATTGCCCAGCAATCGTCAACAGAAAAGGAGTCATTCTGCAACACGATAATGCAAAACTGCACTTCTCAAGAACCCTCGAAAAATTAATGAATTGTGATGGGAGGTGTATATATATATATATATATATATATATATATATATATATATATATATATATATATAATGTCTCACCTACCATACCCTCTCAATTACCATTTATTGCGCCATAGGATTTTCATTTAATCTGATCACTACAACATTTTCCAAGTGGCAAAAAGCTTGAAAATTTAGATGATGTCCAAAATTATATCTCCAGGTATTTTGCTCAAAACCCAATCGATTTTGATAAATTCTGCACTGAAAATTTGCTCACTAGATGGCTAAAGGTTGTTGCTAACGAGAGTGATTACAACGTGTTAAAATTAAACTAATTGTATACTTAAACTTTATTTCTACTAAAAGGAAATATTACAATAGAACTATGTATCCTTTTAAACATAATTGTTTCCTGAAAATAAATTTACTTAAATTTTAGGAGTAATTCCTTATTGTTTCAGATATTCACGCAGAAATAAAGTAAAAGTGATTGGGAAGAAACTGTGGATCTTTTAAATTCAAATTTACTTTTTAGAAAAAAGCCACCTCCTCCCTGCCCAACAAAAATCGGTTCTATATAAATTTTTATAGTTCTCTGCGTTTAGTTTTATTGCTTTAGGAAATGGTTTTGGAATATATATATTATTGTCATAATGCTCATAGAAAAAAAAAAGAAAGATAAGTAAAACTTATCATTTTCAGTGGTATGAAACTTTCATCTTGTTTTGCCTTTATCTTCTTCAGGTTTCTTTTTACATTAAAATACAAAAAATTGGTTCCCCCCCCCCCCAGTGCTACGAACAACACTTTCTAAGTGAGGTTGCTGTACCAGTGAAAGCTCGTTCAGATTTTTAAGGTATCCGCCTACCTTTAAAACGCGATTTTCGGTCAAAAAGTCGATTTTTTTTTATTTACGGTCTATTATTAAAACCGGATTTCTTACCTTTCTAGAGCAGTTTCAATTTTATTTCTATCTTACATAGAACTTGAGTTATAAGCATTTTAATAATAATCTGTGTGAAATTTTAAAACTGGAAGTAACATTCTACTTCTGGAAAGAGAACTTTAATGCTTGTTTTTCGTTGATATTTTACGTAATATCGGCAACAAAATATGTTACAACATGCAAGATGAATTTCCTAAGACACAAAATGCAAATGAATCCTTTAATGGTGTATTATGATAAAGAGTACTAAAGGAAGTTTTTGTTTGTTTGAAAACTGTGAAACTGGGTGCATATGATGCAACTAGCTGATACCCGCCCGCTTCGCTGGGCAGACAATATTATATTTTGGAACCTATACGTAAAATATCAAGAAATTTTTCAATTTTTAAATTTAATTATAATCTGAATTTAAAAATTTTAGAAATTGATTGTCTGTAATAATGGTTATCCATGACTTTCAAACATATGAGAAAAGTATTTAAGTGTTAATAATTCATCAATGAAAATGTAATTTAGTCCGTAAATCTGTCGTTGAACAGAATTCCGCATCACCGATGAGGTAGTGTGTAGTGCGATGTGTTCCCATTATTCTACATGGCGGATCCCCAGTAGGCCAAAACCATGTAAAAATTGCCAACATAAAAATAAAAATACATTTTTATATATATTTTTTTATTTTTTAAACCTGTTGAAAAAATTTTTGTCTATTACATTTCTATTGTCTTTATTTTGAATGCATGGCAATTTTTGAGAGTGACAACTACATTTTTATTTTTTATTATATCAATTTATTTATCTTAATTATTACATTCATTATTATTTAATCTTATTCTTATTTTAGAAATAGTTAAATATTAGAAAAATAGGAAATAATATGCCTACATTTCCAAAACATCTCTGCAGACAACATTCTTCGTTCGTTTTTCTGGTTGAAGGTTGATTAGATTTTCACGTGAACTAACTCTTGAACATGCCATATAAAATTGACCATGTGAAAAACAGACACTCTGTAAATCTACACCAGCTAATGTTAAACTCTGCCCTTGTGCTTTATTGATGGTCATCGCAAAGCAAAGTCTAACTGGAAACTGCAAACGCTTAAATTCAAAATGATAATCTGATGGAATTAATGGTATTCTTGGAATGAATATATTTTCGCCCTCATACTTTCCTGTAAAAATAGTCGCTTCTATAACGTTTCTTTTTAGAGTTTTCACTTTGATTCTGGTGCTGTTACATAATTTAGGAGGATTTAAATTCCGCAACAACATTATTGACGTACCAATCTTTAGGTAGCCTAGTGGGCAAGGTTTCGGATTCGTGGCCGTCGGTTTTCGTTCAATCGCGGGTTCAATCCTTGGCCGCCAAAGACCTACCGTGTAGTCGGGGTGGATGCACGTTAAATCTGTCGGAGCCCAAAGTCCTCCCGTTGGTGTGGTGTGGATGTTAGGAGAGGGGGGTGCCAGCTCAGGTGTCGTCCTCGTCACTTGACCGTGGTTCAAAATAATTATAGAAAGAAAACGTTCTGAAAGTTGATCCTTATGGTTAAGAAGACTATTCAAAGGTTCAAGGTAGGATCTAATAGCAGGAAGCTGGACTTGATCACCACTGCAGCACATTCCTGGAGGTTCTTCTATCCATTTTACAGCACGCACCTCGAACAGGGCAAACGTTTTCTGATATTTTTTATCTGCGATTTTATCATTTAAATAGTCAATATCTGTTATATATATTTAAAACCAAAGCTTTAGAAGTCCAAGGCACTAATTTAACTTTTGATCTTTTTTCATTGCATTTAATTACAGCTGCCTGATTCATAGGGGGGTTATTAGAAAAGTATTTTCGTATTGCTGCTCTATGTACTTCAGGATGGCTTTTAGTATATTTTGAAGCAGCTTCTCTATGTATTTCAAGATGACTTTGAGTATACTTTCAACAGCGTGTCTTACTTGTTCATATCTAATTGAATTTGTGAATATTTTTCCTCTTTTTTTTTTACCTTTATTTAATTGAAGAGATATTATATCATTAATAATCTATTCACTTGAACTTGATAAATTAATGTTAGATATTGATTGAGTCTTTGAAAGTAGCATAGATACATTTTCTTGAGGAGGAAACACTAAAGATGACACATTTTCTTCATTTTGTTTCACATTATCATCACCAAGATTAACTTTACTTTTATTTGTTAATCCAACTATTTCAATATAAACATCAAAATGTCCACTATTATAGTTTCCCGTAAAACGTAATCTTTTTTTTCTCTGAATAGTTTCACCAACAGAAGCTATAAGGCAGCCACCTTGATACACTTCGAACTGATAGGGAAATAACTCTGCCACCGCCATAATTTCGCAAATAGATCCATACGTGTTTGGTTTACACCTTTCGGTAAAATATAAATCGTTAGTATTATAAGGAGCGCCAGGTAGCATTTGAGTGTAGCATTTAAATCGATACCAGTTGTTAAACACGTGAGAAACGATAATATTTCTCATTTTATACGCCATCGATATGTCACCGAACACCAGCAAAGACAGAGACGAAAATAAACATACTCCATCAGCAAGAATTTTAAAAACTTTGAAAGGAGTAGGTATTCTATCTATCCAAATATATTCAACATCCATTATTAAAAACTATAACTGAAAAGTAAATAAGAAAAATCAATTTGTATTAACCAACAATGAAATACTTCTCAAGTTAAAAAATATAATTAATTTTTTAAAATCAAATTATTTAAAAATTCAACAAAAAATACTTACAAAAAGATAAAGTATAATAAAAAATTTTAGCAAAAAGTCACCCGTATTACGTGATCCTTTTTGCAAAGGGATAACTCTATTACGCTAGCAGCATATCTAAAACTGCATTTGAATAGACAGAATAGCTCTTAAAAAATCATATCATTAAAAATAATTCTGTATTCTGAAAACGATAAAATATCCAGCCATTTTAAAAAAAAACAAAAACGTTTATTTCCTAGAAACCAAAAACTAAAAATTGCCAAAATACATAAACAAAACTTTTGCATAATGTTTACATTAGGTTACAGTTAATGCGTACATCGCAATAAATATTTTGACAGCAACTTATTTTTTTTTATCAATGACATGAATAACATACCGTTATTATTCATTTGTTAAAAGCCAACTTCAATATCTTCGTAAGATTGCGTTTAGATTTACAAATGTAATTTATCAATCATTATTAATAATAAAATACTTTCTCATGAATTTGAGACTTACTTCTAGGTTCCACAACAATAAAAAATTATTTTTTGCTGAGCAAAGCGGGCGGAAGTCAGCTGGGGTTACCATAGTATAGCTTTTTAAAATTCACAATGCAAGGTCATTGAAATGCTTCGACTTGGCGGTGGAAGATATTTGGTGATAAATCCATCCTCCATCAGCGCATCAATATTAAATTATTTGGTATTTTCCATTTCGCACGCGCAAATCTCGCCAAGTAAACTGAATTGGTAGCAATACACAGTATACATATAAAAAAAAAATATTCCGTTTGGCGTCGGTCATATCATTTTTAGCGATAAAGTCGCCAAAAATGACATAACCAATGGATAAGAAAAGATTAACGGATGAAAATTACATTTAGGATTAGAATTCCGTAAAATCCGTTCTTAGTGAGCGTCTACATCGCAAAATGAGTAACTGTACCAAATTTCAAGTCAATCGGTTGTATAGTTTTAGAGATATCGTGATGAGTCAGTCAGTGGTATTTCGCTTATATATATATAGAAGATTATACAATTTAACGAAGGACATCAAGACTGCTTAAAAGTCTTAAATAAGCTGAACATTGAAAATCCGGGCTACTTCACTATAAAGGGATACAAAAAGATGGATTACAATCGAATCAGAGAATTGAAGAGTTATACAACACCTGTTAAATGTAAGCGTAGGAAAATTTTAAAGGCCACCAGGAAGAAAAATATAACTTATTTAAGAAATACAGACAGCGAATTTTACAAATCAGAGGCCTTTTAATGTTAAATGTTTATTTAATTAGATAAGTTTCTGGGTTGAAATGTATTTTCAGATTTTTCTTAAAATCAAGATTTTCATGTTTTGCTTCTGGGCAAAATATAGTATTGAAAAACTTTATGTATATAATGTTATAAAACTCTCATGGAATACTTTACAAAAGTGAATTTAGGACTGGAACCTCACCTATTGTTATAATTTTATTACTTTTTATTTTGTTGATTATAAAAGTCATAACTTATCACAAACTAATAACTTATCATAACTTATTAATAACTTATTTCTCGGTTTTTCTGTATGTTAGAAAACGACTTCCTATAAATATTTAATTTTCAGGGTTAAAATTGTGAGAGAGGCACAAGTCCTAAATTAGATTCAATTCATCATATTAAAATTTACAGAATTGAAATATCTCTATTTAAATTTCAGTTTTGGTGTTTTGCACAAGTGCCATTTTACTGCTATTTTTATGTATTTTTTGAGCTGAAATCTTAAAACAGTTATTAATTTATGCAAATTTTGTGCTGTATTTTAAGTTTTTAGCCATATCTTATAGTATAATGCATGTAAAAAGCTATTTTTCAATTATTTAAAAATATCCTCTCCGAAGGTAGGCGGATACCTTAAATAAATAATTTTTTATTTATGCCTGTCGTCTGTCTCCAGTGTGTGTGTGTGGTGTGTTATGTATTTAGTAGTACAAACTAAAATTTATACAATTTAATGAAATGTAAATGCATTATGAAATCAGTTTTTCCCTTTATTTTTCTTTTCATTAGTGAAATACAAAGTAATGAGAATTATAATTGCAATTCGAATCAATGAATTTTTATTTTGATAACATATTATTTTACAGATTTCAGGCTGTCTTTAATGAGAAATATGAAAAAGAAGAAAAAAATCCGCTGTATATAACAATTTGAGTTCCGATTATGTAAAAATCTTACCCGAACGGTTAACTCACTTTTTAATATCAATTAAAAAACATATATGTTGTACACATCAATAGAAGAATTAAGCGTACTTATTTGTCAAATTAAAATATTCTAATTTAAAGAAATTTTGATGCATGTATATATAAGAATAACGCAAAGTTAGTTATATATATATGTTATACACACACAAATATATCCATTATTGTAACATGAATATCCGAGTTATTCCATCAAAATTTCACACTGTTACATGGAATTTAAATGCCGCCGCCGCGTGACTTGCAAAAGTAGTCAAGGTCATTAAAAAAAAAAAAAAAAAAAAAGGAATTGAGCAACAAAAATAGACCGATTTCATTTTACACTTTCTTTTCAAGATTCAAAATGCTAAGCTTTCAATAAGAAAGATTAATATAGCCCGATGTCACAAATACATCGAAAACATTGAAAATTCTGCGCTTAATCAGAGCAGTTGGTAACACCGATTGGAAAATAGAAGGAAACGCTAATTTTGAAACTAATTCAATGGTACAATCATGTGAATGAATACAATGAAATTTTTGCCTGCCTAAAACTGTAGCATTAGTTGGAAAAACTAGAAACAGAGTGTGTTCAAAAAATGCTGATAAAAATATTTGATTGAAATTACTTGATAACCATTTTCATTAAAAAAATGTGCGGGCCGTGTATATAAACTTTTGCATTTTGAATCTCTTGGAAATCTCAAGTCCTCTCGTGGGGGTGGTATTGAAGTTTAGAGAGGGAGGTGCCAACCTCGGTGTAGTCCTCGTTACTTGATCGATATTCAAGAGAGAGAGGTCTGTCGCAAATTGCTGGTTTTGCTGTGGGTGTCTTCCACCGGGGTGTCCTAAATAGGGTGTACTGAATATTACGTATTCGTTACTGAATATGTTAAGAATACCTTCATCGTATATAATTATCGCACAACTTAATATTATTTTATTAGCAGTTTAAAATAAGAATAAAGAAGACTCAATAGAGCTTCGGTGTGAAAGTAAACGTTACTTAGTTCTTTTCAAGCATTATCAAGTAGAAGAATCCTACTATGTCACTGCAACAAGAAAACAAAGTTCATCAAATCCTTTTCGCGTGCATGCCTGTCTCAGAAATATGGAGGAAATATCACTCCCAAGTAATAATAATAATAAAAGCTTTAATGTTTCTGTAAGTTCGTTATTACTTGGATTCCCTTGTTTGGAGTCCTTCTTTAATTTCACCTTCATACAGTTACATAGAATTTAAGTATTGCAGCTGTGTGACTTGCAATGGAAGACAAGGCAATAAATTTTTAAAAAAAGAGAATTTTCTATAAAAATGGATCGTTTTATCTTGAATTGTTAATCAATAATATTGAAAATGCTGAGCCTTCATAAGAAGCAGGAATGCAGGACAGATAAATAGCAGATACATTATGAACGTTGAAAGTGCCCAGTTTTAGACGATAATTAATAATCCATATTATGAAATGGAAAGAAAAGCTAATTTTGAAACTAATTGAAATTGTATACGAGCATTTCATTAAAAATAATTTTTTTTTTCATATTTTCATGATATTCGAAAATAAAAAATTTAGTGAAACAAAAATCGGAATGTAGTGGTCATAAGGTATTTGTTAATAAAGCACTCTAAGAACGATTTTCTTCGCAAAAATGTTTGTGATGTCCTTAGACCTAAGTCTTAAATTATTATATTCTTAAATGGTGTCCTACAATTGTAATTTCAGGTGCTATTTGTACCTGAAACAGACGACCAACTGTTTTAACAAATAAAATGCTTTTACTTTAATTCTTTTCGTGTATTAGAGCAGCATTAGGCTCGTAGGAAATTTTTATTTTGAACGATAGCTTCATGGGATTAATATAAAATAACCGTCCTAAAAGGTCATTTTATTCAAAATATATTTACAAAGATAAATGTTTCGTGATATAACATCAGCTTAATATATATATATGTGTGTGTGTGTGTGTAATTTATGTTTAATATCTTTCATGCCTTAATAAATTAGTTGCATGAGTATAATATAATTAAATATGAATATCAAAGGAATACTACAAATCTTAATAATTTTTAGGCCCCATTGGTCAACGCCCGACTGTTGACTTTCTGAAATTTGAGTTTTAGAAAGCAAATTCTTTAGAATTTCCTTTGCTCTTCATAGTCATCGCAATATCGAACGAGAACTCTGATAAGGATGTTCTTTAGGTTTCATAATGATTGAATTTCCGTGAGACCTATGAGATTGATTGCTGAATACTTAAATTAGTGATTTATTCAGAAAAGTGTCGCGAAGTATAAACTATATGCCTAGATATGGGGAATGAAAACGGAATCGAATATCGCGGTATTGGTCATGTGACGCAGAATAGGGTTACTGCACTTATTTTTAATAGTGACACTTCCTGTTTCAATCATGAAAATATGCTAAATTTAATGTTTATGAAGAAAAAAGACATTATTTGTGAAATAAAATATTGTTATCCTTAAGAAAAGAACTTTTGAAATGTATATTTAGACATGTATCTTTTTTTTTTTTATTTTGCCTGAAACCGTGTATTAAAACTCTCAAAATGAAGGCTGATACATATGGTGCCATCTATATGTACTACTACTGAAAACGATTGCAAAACTTCTTGAAGCAGAATAAAAGTATTTTTTATAAATTTAAAATTGTACAGAACATTTTAAGCAATTTTGCACTCTTGGACTATTTTATATGTGTAGATTACATTTACAGGAAAATTTTAATTCTGAACATTGCGAATTTATCATACTAGAATGCACCACCGTTTTTTGGAAAATTAGAAGTCCACCTTAAGTTCAAAAAATACATTTTATTTCAATCACTTTTGTCATATTATACAAGAATCAAAGAAAGTGACTAATTATTGTAAATATTTTTTATACTCGACTTAAAGATTTCCCGGTAATTTAATGGAATACTAGTTTGGTTTGAAAATTGAACCGTATTATTTTTAAAAGAAAAATTCTGGTAATTTTCAAACACTTTTGTGAGTGTCCATAAAGAACTTACATTAATCGCCCAAGAATGCATACGATAAGCAAAATCATATCAATGCATAATATGATATTGCGATATTGTATGTACTATTTTTAAAATGTTTTCAACTATTCTTTCAGAGAGATAAGAATTCTTGTCCAATGACCTATTGATTAGGCAAGCATACTTGCAAAAGAAATATTGCTTAACGTAATAAAAATGTAAAATTAATAATTCGATTAAAAATGCACAGTAACAAACAGAAAAGCTTCTACTCTACTAATTTTTATTTAAACTATTTTAAATTTCTCAAAAGAAATTGGTAAATACTATTTACTGAAGAATCACAAATGGTTTCAAAAAAATTTGCACTATCACATTGTATTTTAATATTTATCTAAATATGTATAAAAGCAATTTCTTACAATGAGATGTAATAATTCATGCATCATAAATAGGAATAAGAAAACAACCTGTAACTTACCAGTGCAGAAGTCGAGAAAAGGCTCCACTTCCTTCACGTGGTTCCAGAGAAAAAGAGAAATTTTGAAACCCTGAAATGCGGGTTGATAAGTTGAAAGTAGCTTTTGATAGTGACATTCCTCACAGGTCCACACTTTCTGCAACATGTGGGGGGAATCGACTTAAATTCGCAGGGGAGAGTATTTTGGAGGGAGTGTAGTGGAGGCGCATGTGCAGTTCGGGAAATCATTCGATGTTTTGTTGGACTAAATTCTGTCATGATCCCATGATATCTATATCTCGAGCTACTGACCCATGTAAACAAGTCTTGTACTCGTTTGTTTAGCACTGCGTTTGTGATATGTGTCATGTAAATTAATTTTTGCAATATACGCTACTTTTTAATTGAATGACAGATTATCACATTTTTTTGTCTTGTTGTTCCTTAAACAATATTTAAATCTTAATTTTGAATTATGGTAGGATAGAGGTATTGAAGAATTCTTCTATCAAATAGCGAAAATAAAGGCTTCAAATTTCTTAATTTTGGTTAGCTTGGTATAGAGATAATCTGAAAATTTTCTATCAAATAGCTAATATAATGGTTTCAAATTTATTTCATTTTCACACAGACAGTTTTAAAATTATGAAAATATTTGAATTTAACAGTGATTTCCTAGTATTTTAAAAAAAAATTTCTTTACAGCCGTTCTTTAAAAATTAAGATTATTTGAGAAATGCTTGAATTTTTTAAATATTAGTGTTTATTTTTAACTTTTTTTTAAACTTTTTATTTTTAACTTTTTTTTGTGGATGATATTCTTCAGAGGACCACACATTCTGCAACATGTGGGGATAATCGACTTAAATTCACATGGGAGAAGGTTCCGGAGGGAGTGTAGTGGAGGCGCATGTGCAGTTCGGAAACTCATTGGATATTTTGTTGGACTAAATTCTGTCATAATCCCATGATATCTATATCCCGTGCTACTCACTGATATAAATAAGTCTTGTTCTCGTTTTGTTTAGCACTGCGTTTGTGATAACAGGTCAATTGAAAATTCCCCAGCCTGACACATAGATGGCGCTACTAGAATTAAATCCATATATTTTTTAGTTAGCCCTAACCCTCAAAAGATGCGTGTATACATTTGACAGCTGTCGGATCACTAGTTTGTGAATTATAGCATTTTGAGTGAAGCAACTTTTGTTATTGTTAAAAAAATGGATAAAAAGGAATTTCGTGTGTTGATAAAATATTGCAAGTCAGTGAAAACGATGGCAAAAATCCATGAATCGGGCTTCGAATGGCTTCCTCATCCACCGTATTCTCCAGATCTGGCCCCCAGCGACTATTTCCTGTTCTCAGATCTCAAAAAAAATGCTCGCTGGGAAGAAATGTTCGTCGAATCAAGAGGTGATCGCGGAAACTGAGGCCTATTTTGAAGCAAAGGACAAATCGTACTACAAAAATGGTATCGAAAAGTTGGAGGGTCACTATAATCAGTGTATCACCCTTGAAGGAAATTATGTTGAATAAAAAAAACTAATTTTGCCAAAAAAATGTGTTTTACTATGATAGGCCGGGGACTTTTCAATTGAACTGTTATATGTCATGCAACTTACTTTTTGCAATACACACTACTTTTCATTTGAATGAGTGATTATCACACTTTTTTTTTGTCTTATTAACCCTTAAATTAATAAATAAATATTAATTCTGGAATGCTGTAAAATAGAGGTATTGGATCATTCTTCTATCAAATAACTAAAATAATGGCTTCAAATTTATTTCGTTTTCACACAGATAATTTTAAAATTATGAAAACATTTTAATTTAACAGTGATTTCCTTATATTTAAAAAAACATTCTTTACAGCTGTTCTTTAAAATTTAAAATAATTCGAGGAATGTTTGAATTTTTTAAATGTTAGTGTTTATTTTTAACTTTTTTTTTTTTTTTTTTTTTTTTTTTTTGAATTTTTGGTGTAGGGAAGCACACACATTGTTTGGAATTTCATTTAATTTGTTTATTTTTAATTGGGAATCGCAGAGTGACATGTCCGGGCAAAAGGCGGATGGTTAAGTTGCTCCCACTTAAACTTGACCAGTTCCACATGTGTGTGACCCTGGAGATGTGTGAACTCACTTTATCATGGAACAGAACCATACCCTCCGTTGGCAGTCCTGGTCTTTTGCTCTTGATAGACCTGTGTAGGCTTCAGAGTGTCTCACAGTACACACTGGAGCTCATGGTTTTTCTGTGCTCGAAGAATTCAACAAGTATCGAACCTTGGACATCGAAAAAGACGGAGAGCAACACCTTGTCTGCTGACGCCACGGCTTTGAACATTTTAGGGGGAGGTGATGACGCATGCTTCCACTGCATGCTTTCCCGCTTTGCCTCAAGTTCGTAGTGATTGCACCAGCTCTCATCACCTGTGACGATCCGCTCCAGGATAGTGAGGTCTTCATGATACCAAAACAGATGTTGAACTGACTTGTCGGGCGTACAGTCTTCCCCGTATACGGTCACCCTCCGTTGATGAATAGCGGCCGGTTTAACACCTTCCGTTGTCAGAAATCGGATAATGCCTCGCTGCTCCTCAATCGTCAAATTTTGCTATGTGAGCGCCATTATGTCCTCATACGCACTATCGCTTCATTTAGACGGCGCTCTCCTGCGTATGTTCTCGTCCATGCAGGAGATGTCATTTGCATCCCTAGGAATCTCGCTACTTTCTCCCATACCGGCATAGGTAAATATATTAACGGTTACGTTGTTAAGACGTTTCGTACCTTTTCATTTGAGCATCCCTTGTGTGTGTGTGTGTGTGTATATATATATATATATATATATATATATATATATATATATATATTAAAAAATTATTTTATCTCATATGAATGAAAAAAATAATACCATATACAAATCTATCTCCCTATCAAAAAAATATGGTGTTTATGTCAAGTAGAATGAAGACAAAAAATTCATTTTAGACTTGAAACAGCTCTTTTATTTACTCTTGTATAACTTTTAGCTCCATCAGTATTAATGAAAATTATCTTATTTAAATTGCACTCGTGTCCATAAATTAAGCATAATGAAAAGCAAGTAAAGGTCCCGCAACAAAACAAATGTGACTTATTCATAAAGTCTGTTTTTTTTAAAAAAAAAAAATCAGAGAACAAAAATGAGGGTGTAATTATGATAACATTCATAAAAACTACGAGTTTCTCTTCCTGAAGCTATTACAAAAAATATATCCTTTACAAAAACTTACAATTATATGGTTAGTATGATGATTAATACCTTGCATGTCTCCCAGATGATTAAATATAGTCCGTACAAAGGCTAGGCATGTTGAGTATTAAATTATAGAACTGAATTTTAAGGAAGATTACTCCACTCATCAAGCAATGCTCTCCGAGGCTCCGGTACACATGTAAGAGGTGGTTGACGGGCTGCAACTCGTCGGCCAAGCATGCTCCAAACATGCTCTATCGGATTCCTATGAGGGGAAAATAATGGCCATTCTATTCGGGTGATATCCTCGAATTGAAGGCATTCGCTTACAATGTTTGTACGGTTGAGACTGGTATTGTCCTCCATAAACCTTCATTCTGCACCTATGGCCCCCTAAGCAAACGTACATGTTGTTCCAAAATGATGTTTCTATAATTTAGTCTTTCATGGATTCGATTTGAACATATAGATCTGTTCTGGAGCCCAGTAAAATTCTACCACAAACGAGTAATCCTGCACTACGATCCTACGATCTCATTCGATGATGTTGTCTTGGTGGTAACAGGTATCTGGCGTTCTCCATATGAAAGTCCAACGTGAATCAAACAGCACTATATTGCATGTTCTCAACTCCAGGCTAATCGCTGGCAACAGTGAGTTTCCGTTAGCGGAACACATCTGATAGGCCTACGAGCATATAAATCAATAGGTCCCAAACGTCTGTACACGTTTTGCCTTAAAACTGTCGTACCCGTGGCGGAAGTTAGTTGACGAGGAAGGTCTGATTCTGTGCTCCGTTTGCTTCTTTTTGCAGTTACTGCTAAATACCGGTCGTCATTCGGCGTTGTAACTTTGGGACTATCTGTACTGTGACGTTTACTGACTTTTCCATCATTTTGGAATCGTTGCCAAAGCCTAGAGATGATACTTTAGGCGATTTCAAGTTTCTCGGATACTTCCATCTGAGTACGCCTACATTCCAGACTGCCGACAATTCTACCACGTAAAAATTCCACATGCATTCTGTGAGTTATAACTATTTGGTTGTGGTACTGAGCTGCTTACACAGAACACTTGAGAATAATTTTATTTCTTTACTACCATTCCTTATATACACCTCTCACACACTCTCGTCACAGTGACTTACTATCGGCGTCATCTGATAGCTTCCTGTAATTTGTATATTATTTTTGAAGATGTGTGCGACAATAAATATAATTAAAATTAAAGCCAAACGATAAATTAAAAAATTGAATAATATATCAGTTACATGTAATTAAAATTAAAGCACAAGTTAAAGAGTATTGAACGACGTGCTTGGCGACTTAGCGAGAAACTTGGCATAAAATTTTATTCTTTAAATAATTATTTTTAATCTATTAATTTTTATTTATTGTAATTAAATTATCGTTTCATCATCCAAAACAATCCTGTATAGAAAATTTCAGCTCATTTAAATGCTTTAAAAGGCTGGGGGAAAATTTTTTAAGGATTTGAACCAGACACAGCTGCAATGTGAGTTAAAGAAAAACTATTTAAAATAGAGAGTACTCCATTGATTCCGTAGATGTATTTATTCATGAAAATTTAATAAATAAAATATTAGAGTATTTTTTTTTAAATTGTAAACTTACAAATATATAGGGAAAATAATTATATTCCCTATATAATTGCATAGGGGAAAAATATGTTTGTAAAATTTTTTTTAAATGTGATATCTAAGGTTTTTGGTATAATTTCCTGAAAATCTACTCCATGCATAGCGCTGATATTTTGCGCATAATGAAATAAGATTATTTCTAATAAAATGAACATAAATTTTTTCTATTAAACACTCACAAATTTAAAGTGTTCACAATGTTTGTGTAAAAATTGTGCGATTTTCGAACCATAGAATTAAATTTAAAAAAAAAATTAATTTAATTTAATTTATGAAATTATTATTCCGGTCATTGCATACTGTTTTATGTTTTTAAGTAATGTTAAAGTCATAACACATTTACACAAGGTATACCTAAAGATTAGTAAATGATTAACAAATGCAAATATAACTTGATAAATATTTGCACATACGTAATTATTCATGCTTATAAATGAAATTTTCTTCTCATGAACAGTTACTCCAATATGCAGATATCTCAGGGTTAAAAATGATTTCCATTACGTTAAATTTTAAAAAAGTGAGCTTAATTAAACTTCGCTTAAAATGAGCTCATTTTTATACGTAAAAGGCGTCTGAGTAACTTTAATAAAACTGATTTGATTCCTAATGTGATATTAGCATCCTATTTATATCGATTTTGAAGTTACAAAATTTTTATATTTCACTAATAAAAATTAACAAATTATACATCATTGAATAGTAGGATGTTTTAACATTTAAGGCTGGAAGAATTATTACAATCGAATACATCACTCTACTGCAACTACTTTATTTGTCGGTCAAAAAAATAAATGAAAACAGAACAAGATCCTAGATTGCTGATATATTTCGTCATTAATTTTCTGATGATACTCCAACCTTTCCTAAACTCTTCAGCATTTTATCTACTTCCGCAACATAAGCTGGAAAAGTATTGTCTGTTAAACAAAGAGTCAATATCTCTTTTAAATTTCCCTTGGAAATGTTCACCGAATATCCTTTCCGGCACAACATTTTGTCCAACAAAAACTGAAAACAAAATGATTAAATTCAAAGTATTATTTACAACTGAAATAAATATGGTTTCAGAAATCTAGATCTTAAAGAAACTTATATAATATTTTCAGTTTCTAATTATCTAATAATTTTATGTTATAAAAGTTCTGGTCTAATTTAGAGATTGAACTTTCTTTAGGTCTGTCACTGAATACAGTTAATATTTAATTTTTTTTTTATCTGTGCCGGTAGAATAGTATATCTTATGACTCTAGAGATTCAATAAAATTGTGACGGATGTAAAATAAAAAATTGTTTTTGAAAGGAACGAAATGTTTTAATTTTGGTATAATATTAATAAATTTTAAATCAAAAACAATGTAGGTTTTACCTAATGGAAATAATTACCTAATTCCCTTAGAGAATAGGAAAGATATTTATATTTTTATTTTGCATTTCATTGCTTGACGGATAAGTAATAAAATAATTCATCACTTCTTGAGATTGGAGCTTAGATATTTGTCACAAATGAAAACCCGTAAGTTTTTAAGACTTTCTTGTTCTCAAACAAAAGTTTTCTTTTTAAATAAGATCTTAGCTTATCTGTTTTTTTAACTGGTTTATTTCTTTTTTGCCCAAAGAAACTCAATATCTCATCTTAAAGTCTAGTTTAAATATTACATAAATTCTCTAACGTCATCCGGAGAACAGGGCAGACATAGAATATCATTTGTTGTAATGTACTCGTAAGCTTTTATATAAATTTACTTACTTCATCAATGTTTGCGATTGCATTTCCTTTGCTAATTCCTCTTACTTCGTCATCGTAATCTGTAATTTTAATATATTTCTTCAACATGTCCGTGCATTGTTTTCGTTTTGCAATACCGTCCATTCCGTCCTGGGCATCGAACTGAATTCTGAACTGTCGAATGCTACCATCCTTCAATACAGAAATAGTTAAATGTGGTGTGAGAAATGTTAAAAATAATAAAAGAACATCCTCAGCACAGAGGAGTTTAGTTTTTGTAATCTCTAGATTAAATAGGCCATCTGAGATATATACACACGCAATTTTTAATTATATCAAAATTACACCCATATGTATAGAAACATCCTAACGATATGTAAATGTTTTAGTTGAAATAAGATTGCAGTAATTACTACTAATTAAGCATGATGTTTATTTCAGTAAAATTAGAGCAATATAATAGTCTTAATATTATTTAACCCATCACGAAACAGAGAGCGCAGAGTTGCGCGTCTTTCGCGGTAAGGGTCAGTTGCAAAAAAAAAAAAAAAGAGAGAGAGAGAGAGAGAGAGAACGTTAAGAGGAAGACGAAGGTTTTTATAGAGATTTTTATCAAATTTTTATAAATTCATCTTTTATTCGAGGTTTCGAAAGAGATTAAAGGAGGTCAAAATTCTTCCCTTCTGGGTGACGAGGACGAAAACCAAAATACACGTCACCCAAAAGCAACATGAAAGTAATTTTATACTTGAAAGAATAGCGTTAAGAAGATGTTAAATTTAAAAGAATGGTTAAAATGAATTTATTATGTGGGGGGGGATTTTCCAGCTAATTATTAAAGAATTAGTTTTATTTTCCAATGTACTGTAAAACCAGTTCCTCCGATACTCGATAGATGGCAACACGAATCAGCGTCATGTGATAGCTCATGCATCGCCACCTATTCCAGAACAAAACTGAGTGACCTTTCGTTCTCTCTCTCTCTCCCTTTCCTTTTCGCTTCTCTTCTCCTTCGTATTACCACGTCAGAAGTGAATTCCAAACGCTCGAGCGCGTTCCAGCACCTTCGCCGGTATGGGTTACATAAGGCAGCAATCTATTTTGCTCGGATGAACTGGTCAATTCGTCATCTCCTTTTGTAAATACACTCACTTATACATTTTAGTTCTGTAGAAAATTTTAACAAAGGGATTTCAGATTGATTTGATAAATAATTCTTTTTTTTTAAAAAAAAAAATAGTGTACTTTAACAAATTATATTGCAATAATATTTATATCATTTTCACAATTTATTTCAAATATCCTTGCATTTAATTATTGTGTACAATGTGTATTTCTGATACATATAT
This sequence comes from Nephila pilipes, assembly GCA_019974015.1. Taxonomy (NCBI): domain Eukaryota; kingdom Metazoa; phylum Arthropoda; class Arachnida; order Araneae; family Nephilidae; genus Nephila; species Nephila pilipes. The sequence goes on from BMAW01086105.1 coordinate 24,188, forward strand.
CTATTTAAGCAAATTGATTAAACGAAATTCACCATAATAAGCGTGTTTCAATTTAAAATCACTTTTCCTTTTTGTTACATAAAAGCGATTGGAGCACAAATTTTTAAACTTTGTCCTGCTAATCTGCTGTGGCCCTATGTCGACCGCTACCCTCATGATGCAGAAATCTGCCATTGTCCATCCATTCTTGCCAACATCTTCTAATGGCCGCATCTCTTCGACCCATATGACGAGCGATTCCCTGATTTGCCCAACCTGCATCTTTCAATCGAATGATACATCTTTCAAACCCTGACAGTTGTTCGTAATGAGCTCGAATTCTTCGGTGAGGCATTTTTTCAGTCGTTCAAAGGTATCCCAAATCGCAATGAACAGAAAATTTGACCATCAGATTGAGAATCGCTTCTCATATACACCTGTTGAGAGCGCAGTTCCGATGCATTGTAAGTGTGCCTCTAATGGGCACCAAATTTTAATCATTCGCATGTTCAGTCCAAATGTTTTTGCATATGAAATTTCGTTACAATCGGCAAACTCCTTCTTGGTGCATCGTTTTTTTTTATAGAGTGTATAATATACTAATATATGCTTTCATTTGGTTTTTTGATATCTTAAGTTATTTCAATTTTCTCTTAATCTTAATACCTTTGAGCTGTCTTGGAATGGAAATGGGGAGTTAGTGCAAACTTATGCGCGTGTGAAAAAAAAATAGAAATGAAAAAAAGTACATAATGCATGTAAAGATATTAAGCTCGCCTTATTAAAGAGTTGTATGTCTAATTGGGACATTGATAAGAAATAGGATTTACAGTTTTTATTTTGAAAGAAATAGATACTGATTGGGACAGAAATTAGGATTGATTTTATTTATGTTGATGAACATAAATAAAAATATATCGTGCTCAACTTGGGATTAAAGATTAAGTTTTCAATGCTACCATTTACAGTGAAAAAATATATAGCTGATGTAGGTTTATGTCCACAATCAAGCGGTCCTTAACCCCTGGAAAGAGTGGTTCAACTGGCAACCTCTCTTGAAGAAGCTGTGCAGAAATTCATTCAGCTCTAGAACACATTGATGATGGTTGAAGTGGGTTCATGAAGAACTCTTACAGATGTCATCAAAATGATGTCCTTTTTATGTAGTGTTTGTTGATTGACCCCAATGGTGACAGTATTTTTTTTATCTTATTTTCGTTTCAGTGGCATATATATTTGAAAACGATAAGGTGAGAGAACTTTTGTTTTCTACTGAAAGAAATGTAAATTTTAGAAATAGACGAGTCAATACTGAAGAAAAAATTATTCTTACTTGAAGCACGTAAGACAAAAGAAGATTATCTGCTTTCGTTACACCTTTGAGGTATGACTTGCTACAAGGCAATGAAAAGCTCTCCTGCAAATATATCACCACAAATTCTATTTAGCTCAGAGGAAATATTTGACAAAGTTATATAATCATGGTTGTTTAAATATCACCTACAAAATATAATACAAATACCACTAAAATAATAAATAGTAACAAGTTTGAGCAATTTTGTTTTGAGCTGCACAAACTCTCTCTCTCTCTCACACACAAATAATATGTATATATTAAAATGAAATAAATTTTAAATAAAAATTATTTAATTCGATAATTTTTCTCACTGTTGCTTTGAAACTGAAAAAAAATGCTTCGCGTAAGCTGTATCTTAAATTATTGTAATCATAGTACACAAAAAGGAAGCTTCAGCTTGTTAAATTTTCATTTATTTCTGGTTAGAACCGAGAGGGAGACAGATACATCCGGCTAGTGGCAGACGCAATGCAAATCCACTCTGGTAATTAATTAAAAATTGAAGAGTTTTTCCCCTATTTGTTTCTCCAGGGAAGTTAAATTAATAACTATACGAATCACATGATAATAGATGTAGGAATATTTAGGTATTTTACATGGAGACTGATTGACTGGTAGGGAATATCCCTATTAGTTCAAAACTAGGGAAATGGTGATCTTGGCATTTTTGGAATCCACGTGAGTGCATATACTAAGGATTAAAACTCATGGGATCACGAAATAATGACGAACGCATTACTATGGTAGTTAAAATTTAGGGTAAAGTAAGAAATTGACTAAATTTAATGGAAATCACTACACACACTCACACACACACGTGTGTGTGTGTGTATGTATTTCACCAAACTCATTTACACATTGATACCTGAACTATTAAAATGACATTAAAGTGAGTATGATTCTATTTCAGAATAAGTTGTTAATATAAAAATGTAAAAGTTGAAAGAGAATTTATCACTATTTATTTTCAAGAATATTTTTTTATATAAAGAACAATATTCAATGGACTGTGTAAAAGATAATTTGGCAATCCAAACTCTGAAGATTGATTACTATTCAGCTGACGGTCTTAAAAACTCTTCAACTAATTATATATACTGGTATTGGAAATAATGTTTTTAAAATTTTATTAAGTTTTAATGTATACATTTTGAAAATTCTTTAATCTATGTCCATTGTCTTGAAACTATTTTAAATTCTTGAACGTAACTTTAGAGTTATGGAATTTCTAATTGTTTTCAAATTTAGGCTATTGTGTGTTTTGAAAGCCCACAAAATGAAGTGTAATGAAAAAAAGGTGAGTTTTTTTTTTTATATATATATATACTTTTGCGTATATCCTTCCGTTTTTTTAAAAAAATATTTTATTATACATATTAGAAAGCTATATTTTCGGATATTTAAAAATACTTGCTAAAATTAAAGAAAAGGGGGAGAGATACGCTATGTATTTCATTTAGATAAATGTAATAGTTTATATTTAAAGTGGTAATTAATAATTCTGTAGGAATAGGAATACGTTCAGAAATTCCAAATGATTCGTGGACAAAAGCCTTCAAGATAGTTTTAATTAATTCTTTTCATAGTTAAGAATAGTATACATTAAAATATTTTTTATCTTGTCTTTATACAATTACGAGAAAACAGAAAGAAATCCTAACTAATTATGATTGTGAATTCTTTGCTGAATATTTTTACTTGTAGCAACTGCATTAATTATAACTTATTCTAATATTTTGTTTCAGTAGTAATATAAGCAATTATTGAATTTAAATGAAATATATCTACAGAGTATGTCCTAAATATAGGTTGAATAACCTCGCAACGCCGATGCGCGAGCAGACATGGGAAAGGTGGTGTGCGGTTTCGAGAAGCTAATAATACCCACGTTAGTTGCCTGCAGGCTGTTTTACAATGCGTGTCGCTGCTAGTTTAAGTCCTTGTTTTGGTGACTCATCGGAATTTCAAGATGCATCGTTTCAAGGACCAGCGTTACGCGATATAATCTTGTGTTGCGCTCAAGAAAAAGGGCGCCGAGACCGTTGTCAGCTTATGGTGATATTACCATGTCCCAAAATAGGAGGTCAGAGAGGACCTCGATAACGAAGACCGCTCTGGACGTCCATCAACATCGCATTCGGATCAAAATGTAAAAAAAAGTGTGGGATATGTTGAATTCTGATCGACACCTGATTGTTAAAATCCTGGCTGATGAGTGCAATATCCCTCAAAGTAGTGTTCATTGCATTGTTACCGAAGATTTAGACATGTGGACGATCTTCGCGAAGTTGATCCCAAAGGTGCTATCCGAAGAACTGCTCGGAACTGCTTTTCGAAGGCTGCTCCTGCAACAATCTCGCGTGACCTTTTGGAGTAGTAGGAAAGTGATCCACATTTTTTGGATAATGTGATTACAGGTGACGAAACATAGGTTTTCGAGTACGACCCGGAGTCAAAAAGACAAAGTGCTGAGTCGCACACGCCAGCTTAGACGCGCCAAAAAAGGCGAGAATGAGCAAGTCCTGTGTGAAGGTCACGCTCATCTGGTTTTTTTTTCTTTTATTTTTTATTTTTACAATAAAGGCGTTGTCTACACAGAGTTTGCGCCACAAGGACAAACAGTGAGCAGTCCTTTTTAATTAGAAGTTCTGAAAGGCTCTAAAGCAGAGTGAAACGCCTCAGGAAGAAGGCTCAACACTTGGCGTCTTCATCATGACTACGCTCCGTCGCACGCCGCCTTCATTGTCACGGAGTACTTAGCGAAACTCGGTGCGGCAGCACTGCCGCAGCCACCGTACAGCGCCGACTTGCAACCAGCTGACTACTTATTGTTTCCGAGAATCAAAACGGAACTCAAGTGTCACTATTTCGGAACTTTGGAAGAAGCGACAACGTGGTGCTTGAAGGAGGTCCCCGTCGATGCCTTCCAGGGAGCGTTCAGCCCAGCGCCTGGGGAAAACGCTGGAGCCGGTGTGCCAAAGCGGAAAGAAGCTACTTAGAAGAGTTTTAGTTGCTTTCACCTTTATCTACAATAAACCATTTTTCCTAGACTTAACTAATTTATTTTGGGGACACACCCTATATATGCTCTCGTAAAATGAACGCATTACTCACCAATATGACGTCCTTCTTCGTCAAGAGAAAATGATCCGATTCTAGATAGGACAAAATAAGATCTTGGTTTTCTCCAGGGTACAACTAGAAAGTAAATTTCAAGACAATTTACAAATATAATGAATTTTAATACAAAATACCATTTTTTTTTTTGTAACTAAGTTCAAAAAATAGGGTGTAGATGATTAGGTTGATTATCAACAAATAATTAAACCTACTAACAAAAGTGTCTTTTTTTTGAAAAACTTAGCCCGAAGCAGAAATTTTTTAAAGATTAGTTCTAAAATATGATTAATGCTGTTTTTTCTATTTAAATTATGAATGTTATCTAATACGTAAATTAAATTGTTCATTTATTTGTAATTGGAAATTCATGAAAATGAAAAAATTCAAGAATTATAGGAATTTATTTCTTAATTTAAATTCATTCCTAAATTGGCCAGAATATTGCTGATTAACAAATTCTTTTGAGGCCTACGACTGTGTCTTAACTATAAAAAAGAGATTGGTATTATCACAAATCAAGTTGAGGAAAATCATTGTAGTGAAAGGTTAGTACCATTGAGTAATATTTTTGCCCTCAAATTAGGAAAGAAAGGTCTTTTTTTTCCATGTTGTGCGTGTGTGTTTTCTTCTCTATTGCTTATGGAAATTTGAATGTGCCTTCAGATGCATTGCGTCATGATTGAGGTAACACATACACATAATATAAATATTTTTAGATGAAATCATATTGAAAAATCCTAAATAATTCATTCATATTTTCTATAAAATCAAAAAAAAAAAAAAAATGTTGAATGTTACATTTTTAATTATTTCATCACAGAGAGATAACCATTCAATATTTAAATATATTTAAATGAATTATTAAATATTCAACGTAATTCAATCGAAGTAACTTTAAAATACTTTTCTAATTTGTTAAATATTGCAATTGAAATCCTAATTCGTAAAATGCTTCCTTCCATTGCGAAGTCAGACCTAATTAATTTATAAGGCGCAGGTTATGCAGCAAAGACTAGAATTCAAAGAACGTCTTACTGGTTACTGAAGACTGAGAAATGTTAAACATATACCTTTACAAACAAACACCTGTTTTCACATTAGTGTGGAATGGAAGTAATGAATAAAGATGAAAATTTCTGTTTATTATTATTGAACTGTTTTTACCTGTTCCTATTCATTTTTAAAGAGCTGTTTTAACCTGTTTTTTTGGATCACATGTTCTTAAGATTCCTCGAAGATCACATCAGATGTACCGAAATGAATTAATCCTTTAAGAGCTATGCATAGACAATCCCATTTTGCTCGAAATCCACCAAAACGTGCCCAAACGTATAATTCCAAATGGCCGTGAACTCGCCGAAAAGGGACCAAATATATTTTCCCTTTCATGCGAGGCCTTGAAGTTCGCTTAGAACGTATTTTTCCAAATTCCTTTACCACCACCCCTCCCGTTTTGAAGATTTAACATCATGATAGATAATTGCGGAGGGTTGTGGTGACACAACGAACACTGACAGAAAATTTTATGCCTTATTAGGGAATCCCATTCTTTCACACAAGATTTTCCCTTGGTCAAGTAGCCACAGTGAACGAACGAGCAGTCACCCAGTTTTCCCTTACAGGCAAAGACACTGAACTCAGTAAAAAAATGTCCTCTCTATGGTGTTAATGTCGACCACCCGCGTCTTAAAATGGGGGGGGAATAGAAGAATTCTACTTTTTCGAAGATGTTTAAAAAAGAAAAGAGAAATTTTTGCACGACCGGCAGTTGTGCGTAAGTAAATCGTTTTAGAAATAGCTTTACACGCAAAAAAAATAAAACCCTTGGAGAGTTGAACATTTTAGAATTATTACATGTATACACATTTGATTATTTTACATATATGAGGAAAAATCAATTTGTCTTTTGAAAATAATTCTCAAACAAAAGATAATTTAAAATCTGCTATTACTCAAAGGATACAAGGAATCTCTCCCAACATCTTGAAACGTGTTTTTCAAAATATGAGCAAACGAATTTAGCTTTGCTTCCGTGAAAAGGGGCAGATCTTTTGTACATTTGTAATGAATGTAAGCTCAAATTTTTTTTCTGCGTTATGTTAGAAGTGCTTTTCACCATGAGCAAAAAAATAATTGTCAAAAGTTTATCATTCTTGTATAATGCAGCCACGAATCTTAAGCAGGGGACTTTAATGACATCCGGTACTTTCAATGTATTCAAAGATCCAATAATTTAATTAATAAGAACTGCTTAGCTTAAAAATTGCACACATTTAAAGAAACTCACATCAATAAAAAAAAATTATAAGATACAATTGTCTTAAAAATACCCCCAATATTTCATTGTCAGGAGTGTCACAGTTTTACAGATAACGAATGGAGAGATAAAATTTTGTTTCTTAATTGTATGTTTTAACAAACACTGGGAATTATTACTGCTTATATTCTTCCGTCTGAAATACTATTGTTCTTCACAAAATCTGAAATAAGGAATTATTTTCTAATTTTGAAAAATGATTCCAGAGTAATCCTCTTAAAAATTACATACAGCATATGATAAAAGACAATCGGTATGCATGTGATCGAACGGTAAGAGAGAAAAAAAAGAGCTAAAAGTGTTAAGCGCATTACCTGAACAGAAAGTGAACGAATAATAATAACTGGGTACACTGTGAATCGATGAGAATAAGCAGTTGGGAAAGGAGAAGTGTGAGCTTTCTAAATTGTTACATATATATAAAAGAACAAAAAAAGTTGCCTGCGGAGTTTCTTGGCTTTTGCAACCAAGGGGAACTGTTTGGAATTGCAAAGAACAGGTTTCTGGTGGTGCTGAGCTGGTAGTGCTCAATCTCTTTGATAAATTAGCTCAAAAGAACAATTTGTTCTTTTTTATTTCCGTCAATAGTCCAGATCCAAAATAAAAATTTATAATAATATTGTTTGGCTTATTCAAGTGTTAAATCTGTACCATTCGATACCTGGACAAATTGTCGAATGTTTAGTTTCAAATCACTCATTTTAATCATTTCAATTTTGAATGACTTATAGACCTAGTTTCCTTTTTCAACATAGCAATTTGAGGAAAAGCATTATTGAAAGTGCATCCCTACAAATTTCAAATGATCGATTATAACTTTTAGAATTAATTATTTTTAAGGATTATCTTTAATTATGAAAGAATTTCTAGTTGTAAATACTTTTAAAATCTATTTCCACTCAATTTTTTATGTGTACATTCTTTTAACTAAGTTTTCGATTTCATACTTAAAACATAAATTAAATACATTAAAAAAATATTTCAAAAGAAACATAATAAACGCATCCAGTCATTCAAAAATGTAAACTATACAATTTCAAGTTGAGTTTTGTGACTAAATAAAAGCAAAATCGGATATGTCTTAGTTAAAACAGGAAGTATTTTATCTTTCAAACTTGTTATTTCTATATTCTATACGTCTTTGACCACCAAAACATTTCTTCATAAAAATGAGTTAAGATAACTAGAATTTTCTGTAAATATACCAATGTTAAAGTTAAGATGCCATTAATGAGTATAACTCTCTCTTCTCTCTCTACTCTCTCTCTCACTCTCTATATCCTCCTACATCTATCTCTATCATCTGTATCTATCTGCTCTATCTATCTATCTATCTATCTATCCATCTATCTATCTATCTATCTATCTATCTATCATCTGCTCTATCTCATCTCTATATATGCTCTCTGCTCCATCCTGTCCATATACTCTGTCTCTTTCATAATTCATTACCCTCGATGGGTCGTGATCTTTTAAAGACCACCTTATAATAAATTCTCTCCAGGTAAGTAAAATGATGTAGTCTCATCATGATGTAAATTTTTCTTTCTTAATTCAGGCGTATAAACTAAACAATTCAAGCAGGGCAGGAGTGTGCAAATGGCGGCCCACTAAGGCTTTTGCAGGCTTGTAAAACAGTCAAAATCCATGAACGGAACCATATAGAGTGACAGAAATTCGTCTTGTTTTCCTAGGACGTCACATCATAGATGCTTTAAATACTCTTGTTGCGTTGCTGTCTCTGGTTGATCGATTAATTTATATTCTGCTTATTTGCACCACACAGTAAATACTATAGTTTCCAACAGTAAAACCAGTCACTCAGGAAAACGTAAAATTGGTGAATGTTTCATTGTATAATGGAGAATGTGGATAATAAAGATTTCTTTGAGTGAACAGAATAAAATACTTTTGTGCCATCACGAAGCGATAGTCGTTTTAATGAGAATATTTTGAAACGGCATTTGTAACAAGTATGTCGACATGTGTCTTTGTAATTCAGCTGTAATTTTTCTAAATGAAATAAAGTTGTGTTACATGTGAAGGCCTGAAGAAACAACAAACATTACCTACAAAGCAAACAAACAATTAAATGATATTACGAAGCACGTTTTCCTTCAACAATGTTAAACTCAACAAGCCTTTTTGGATGGCCTTGACTCAGTATATTTGATAGAGTGGGCAATATTTCGCCCTCATGTCAGAAGTAAATTTATTTCATTGTCAAGAAGGACTATAAGGTGCGGCATGACCAGACTCAGTGTGCAAATTTCCACATGATGCTTCTCAAGCTGCCAGAGTAGATTTTGTTCAGTTTCTTTGGTACTGGATGAAATTCAAATAACGGCCTAAACACAAGTACTCATCTTTGCCCTAAATTGAATGATAGAGTAGCAGCAGTTCTTGATCTAGTGTGATATGATTTATCAATTAATTACTTTTAATGAATTAAAGTATTTATTTCTAATGACAATATTGATTCCAACATTTGGTAATCGAGTCTAAAATGGACATGGGTTCGTTTTACTTGTTTGCTGTTATAAACAGATAAATAGGTTAAGTTCAAATTCTAGAACTAAACTTTTAATTATTATATTCATTATTTCTCTCGTCTTTTAGTAAATTATCCTCTTCAACCTGCTTCAACCAAGATTTAAAATTTCTAACTAAATTAATTCGTTGTACATATAATACATTTAGTTTTAAAGACGGCTTAATGAAGGAAAATAAATTCCAACCTCTCTATTAAAATAGGAAGGTGTATGGACGCTATGAATGTAATTCTCTGCTTCAAAATGTCTTCTTCTATTTTTGGAGGTTGTTGCTAAATCATGAATTTCCTTGTAGTTAACTTTCTAATGATTGCTTAATTCTTTGTCTAGTTTACTTCTCAGGCTTTTTAAATTCAATAAGATTCTGGTATAATCACCGCGTGTTCAACATTGACCTTTCTGTCTGTTACTACCTCTCAAAATATTATTCAATAATCATTAAGTCTTATAGATCAACCTCTAGTCAATAATACCTCCGCTTTCCAATTTTAACTCTTACACTTTCACTTCAGTTTGTTTTCTTCCCTATTATCCAGTAATTAATTTCAATTCTTCCTCTATAGCTCAGCATTGTCAAATTCATGAAAATTATAAATTTTCCATAATTAAATAAATGAATTTCTGTCGTTTGTCTACCCATTCGGCTCTTACCCCATATCTTAATCTAATATATACCAATAAAGCTACTAAACTCCAGATTAAGCTGAATTAGTAACTTCTTTATCATCTGTAAATGACATTTCAAAATTGCTCTCTAAGAATTCAACAACTCAACAATATTAATTTATGGTCAAATAAGAAATTGTCTTACAGTTCACTCATTCTCAATTTCACGTTTCTTCATTAACCATAGATTAATATTGTATTAATTGGAACTTTTATTTCTTCATTCCTAGTGAAGGTACAATTTCTATCCCCTTCATTTTCCATTAGTGGTATCATTTATATATCATTATATCAAATCTTCTACTTCATATCACCTTATTTAATTTACCTAATCCCGTTTTATTTTGGTTAGGAAAGGTGTAATTTTCAATACTAGTCAAACCTGTTAATAGTCAAAGTTAGTGAAAATCGTGACCAGCCTTCTAAACTGAAAATAAATTTTCGTCCATTCAGAACAAAACAGGGCAAAGAGGTTGCCCACCTCACTCTCTAGTGTCATGGATTATATTTCGCATCTTGTTGTAACTGTGCCAGTGTAGACAGGGTTAGACCATAAATCTAACCATGAACAAATTAACTTTAGAATAAGACACCATTTGTTTCCATTTGGCATATGGGTATAGAAAGCATAGCACAATCCCACGCTAGCAATTCTCAAATTTTGTCACCAATCCTAACGCGGCGGTGCCGAAGGGAATCTACTCGAAAATGTTCTCATTCAAGGGAACGTAATTCCAACACTGGTGAGGAGGTAGAAAACTCTACCATTCAGAAGAGTTACTTTGCTTAGAATCAATGAATGACAGTACCACCGCTGGTTGGGACTAGGTGTGGGGTGTGTGTGAGAAAGGAGCCCTGGAACAGTTGACCAATCATCGCAGATGGGGTGAGCTCAGTGGTAAAAGGTTAGTGGGAGATTAGATTTAGAGTAAAAAGAATAAGCATAAGGCATTGTTGCTGGGGCTGGTGCTTCAGAGCCTTTGTAAAGCTGAACTGAACTTAAAGCATGGCTGGTGTCCCTATTATCCAGTGTGAACACTGAAAAGGCCTCCCATCACCGACAGAATATTTTGGGGGATATGGAGGCAGAGTATGAAGACGTAATTTACAACAATTTTAGGAGGTGGTTGAGAATAAGTGGGAAGTGATAAAGAGTCAGGTCACAGCTTGTGATCTTCTTATATCTGAACTCGAAGAATATATCATGATTTGGTTCAAAAATAGGATATGAGAGGATATAAGACGATGTTTGTAGCTATTATATTTAGGGTAGTGAAAGGGTAATGGAAATTGCTATCAGCACACTGTAATTTTGATGTGGAAAATAGTCTGTGAATTTTAAAAGAGTACATTTTGCAGCTATTTGTTTTGTGGGGATTGCCTGGTGGCCATCTGAATAAGGGAAGATATTTAATGTAGAATATACAAGGTAGCGAGAAAGAGCGTAACTAGAGTGAAGGCTTTTGTACCCCAAAAGAAGGGAAATGTCCTGAAATTCTATCTACATAGCAACAAGTTTTAGCTAGAAGTGCTAGAGTTGCATTTGTGTCAAAGAGTTAATTTTGTAGTTTAGTTGGAAAATGAAAATATATCGACAGAAGAATATAACATGGGTTCATCACACTGAACCAGACAGACACATACATACATACGCACTCTGGTGTATCAAGCTGTCTCTTTGGCAGTTTTCGATCTGCCTTTGATTTCAGGAACGTAATGTAAATCCTATGGAATGTCTACCAAGTCCTTAAATTTAATTTTGTCTATTTGAATGGAAGAGTGCATTTGTGGGGCAAAAATAATAAGGAAGTATGTGGAATTAAATTTTCCCATCAATTTTGAAAATATATTTTCACGTCTATTTTAATGTTTCGTTTATGGATTTCTGGTGTATTTTAAAATATTCTAAAACATTTTAGGAGGAAAAATTTGGATCGCATAGAATGCTTCATTATATTTGCTCTATCAGATAAATTTTCCTATCAAACAGATGGAAATGGTACATAGTGATTTCGGCAGTGAGCGTTCCATGAGATTAACAATAGTTCAAAAGAAATCAAAATGGCCGATCGTGGAACATACAAAACTCCATATTGCGTTGTTTTCCCTAAATACTATCCCCAACTGCTGAATTGGACAGATTTAAAGAAAAACCAATATTTTCAGTATATAGAAGTTGTCTCCAAATTCACTAACCTCTCTCTGTTTGTAGTCTTTCAGGTGATCATTCTATCTGTTTGTATTTTATTGATACATTCAGAGACCACTGGAAGAACAAATTTAACAAAAGAATATTTATAGAAATTACATCTTTAAATTATTTAGATTGAATATAATTTAGAACACGTTTATCCCTTTCAGATTTTACAGGATCTTCAATTGGAATGGAATTAAGAGGTCTTCGGAAATCTTGACAATAGTTGTTGCTGGTTGTTTTGGTTATTTGGTGCCACAAGATGACACCCAATTGCAACAGTCTTGAGATCTATTTACAGTTCATTATAATGGATTGAGACAAACCTACTTTTGTAAATATACGAAACGTATTAAACCCACATTTATAACCCATTTCTAGTTATTAATTTTTAAAAATTTAAGTATTAAAATGTAGATATTTAATTTTACAAATTTAAAATCAAATTCTTATAAGTGCAGTTATTATTATTAATTTCACTATCGATATTTTATTTCCATTAAATCATTATTTCTTCAATTGCTTACTAAATCATTTTACAGTAATATAATAAATTTCATATTTCTGGAACTTTAACAAAATATTCTATTATCAATATTTTGGATTAAAAATCTTTTATTTCATAAATTTCATTATTAGTAGCTTTAAAGAATTAATATTATTAATACTGGCTGACGCATGGCTGCTGGCAGACGATAATATATTTTGAGACCTATACATAAAATATCTGAAAATTGGAGCATTGAAACGACCATTGTGTTCTCCAGATGGTTTTCATCGACATTAATTATAACCTTGAACTCCTTTCTTCAGAGACTGAATCAACAGCAACAATCTGTTGAATATTACCTGTTTATGTTCCTGTAACGCTTTTGTATTTGACTAATCCTGTGTAACTGGGAAAATACCACAGTTAATGTGTTTTCCGTTCCATCATCTGAAGAAAGTAAAGCTGAAAGGGTTGTTGAGGAGGCTCAGCAATGAGTACCTATCCTGTGGTAAACCTGCCCATGGGCTTTAAATGTTGGCATAAAATTCCCTTCCTTCAGTGCAGATGATCATCTGAAACATCCATTACTTACAGGTGAAAGAGAAAATCCGCAACTGATCATGGCTAAGAAGACCATGCAGGTTCAGGGAAGGATCTAATAACGGAAGCAAGGACTTGACCACCACTCCAGCATACATTCTGGAGGTTCTTCTATCATTTTAAGCATGGCACCTCAGTGTAAACGTTTTCCGATACTGACAATTTTATCATTTGAATAGTCAATATATTCTATATTTAAAATGAATATTTTGGAAGTCCATGGCGCTAATTCTTTTGATCTTTTCATTGTATTTGAATTACAGCTGCCTGATTCACATGGGGTTTATAAGAAAGTTTTTCTTACAGCTATCTATATGTTCTTCAGGATGACTTTGAGTTTTGTAGCAACATCTTACTTGTTCATATCTAATTGGTTGGCTCTGAATCTTTTCTTCTTTTTACGCTACTTAGTTGAAGAGATATTACGTATTAATAGTTGATTCTATGCTTGAAACATCAATGTTAGATATTGAGTCTTTGAAACTAACACAGACATTTCTTGGCTCAGTACTAAGATGACTCACTTTCTTCATTTTTGTTTCACATTATCGCTAACCAGGATTAACTTTATTTCTATTTGTTAATCAAACTATTTAAATAAATATCAAAATGACCACTATTACAGTTTCCCCTCGTAAAACATGTTCCCCAGATTACAACAAGCTATAAGGCAGCCACCTTGACTTCGAACTGATAGGAAATAGCTCTGCCGCCACCATAATTTTGCAAATAGATCCATACGTGTTTAGTTTACATTTCAGTCGTATAAATCGATTAGCGTGTGTTATAAGAGGCGCCAGATAGCATTTTGGATGCAACGCATTTAAATCGATCCCATTTAAAGCAATACGTAATAA
>BMAW01086105.1:39475-105439 GCA_019974015.1 Nephila pilipes
TATCTATCTATCTATCTATCTATCTATCTATCTATCTATCTATCTATATATATATGTATATATAATTATGTTACCCTCAAATAGGGTCGTGATCTACATTTTTAAAGACCTTACCTTAAAATGATGCAAATTCTCAAATAAGTAAGCCAATTATAGTCTCATCATAGTCTTAAATTTTCCCTGTAAGCTAAGACGTATGTAACTAAACAATTCAAGGAAATCTTGTAGAACAGGAGTGTGCAAATAGCGGCCCACTAAGAGCTTTTGCAGGCTTGCCAAGACAGTCAAAAAATCCACCTTGAACGGAGATTTCCTCCTCGAGAACAACCAAAAATTCGTCTTGTAATTTTCCCTAGGACGTCTACATCAATATGAATGCGCAATGGACTAAATTCATGTGACGTCATGATCACATGATAACTTGACCACGTGTTATTCGCCGATGTAAACAAGTCTATTAATCGTTTGTTTTGCACTGCGTTTATGAAACGCATTATGCTTCTTAAGTTTCAGTAACTTACATTTTATTAAATATATTGCTTTTTAATTGAATAATAAATTATCACAACATTTTGTTTTATATATTTTTCACCTAAATAAATGCAAAAATCGAAATTTTGGATTGCTGCAATATATAGGTATTGAATCATTCTTCTATCAAAGAGCTGAAATGATAGCAGCAGATTTATTTGGTTTACATTCAGACATTTTGTTATAATTATGAAAACATCCTAATTTAGCTGTCATTTTCTAGCATTTAAAAAAGTGTTTCGACTAATCTTCTTTAAAATTAAGGTACATTTCTAGTTCGCCCGTGCAAACGATAAAGTCGCCAAAATGATACAATCGAAGCCAAACTGAATCTGTGTATACTGTGTGTTGTCGCCAATGAAGTCTGCTTGGCGAGATTTGAGCCGACAAAATGGTTAGATACTATAACAATATTCATAAATGAAATCATTTGAAGTATAAAATAAGCTTAATCGAAACAAAAAGATGAAAATAACTCAATGGCTATTAGCAGTTCGAAAATGTATCTTTTTAAAGCAGAAAATAATTTAAAGCTTATATCGGAAGTATACAAACGCCGGAAGCAAGTTTAAATAGGCTTAGCTTACCGAACGATATTTTAACTATTAAACGAGAACAAAATTATAGATACAAAAATTATACTCATATTTTTTCCTGCCGAATATAAATAACTAAATAATGTAAGAAATATGATATTAAATACTTTAATCGAAATAAAGTGTGGATATACAATATATATACGACTTACATATAAGGAAATCCTTTGTAAACACAGACCACGCCGGTTTGTTTATGATATATATCACGTGATTCTATGAATTTAGCCCATATAGATGCGTTGTACAATACTTTTCTGGTTGATCCGATTAATTTATATTCTGTATTTGCCACAGTAAATATATAAGTTTCCAACTTTAGTAAAACCGTGAATCCTCGGGAAAAACGTAAAATTGGTGATGAATGTTTCGTGTATAATGGAGAATGGATAAACAAAGATTTCTTTGGTAAAACAGGGAATAAAGCAATTTTTTTTATTGTATCACGAAGCGATAGTCGTTTTTAATGAGAATAGTTTGAAATGGCATTACATAACAAAACATGTTATGTAATGCTGTAATTTGGCTGCAAATTTTTCTAAGAAGAACGCGAAATAAAAGTTGTGTTACATGTGAAAGGCCTGAAGAAGCAACAAACATTACCTACAAAGCAAACAACAATTCAAAGTAGTGTTACAGAAGCACGTTTCATGGTAGCCCCCACAGCAATGTTAAACTCAACAAGCCTTTTTTGGATGACTAGCTCATTATGCATATTTGATAGAGTGGGCAAATGTATTTCGCCCTGATGTAAGAAGTAAATTTGAAAGCATTTCATTGTCAAGAAGGACTATAGTGCGGCGCATTGACTCAATTAGCTGCGAACTCACATGATAGCTGTAAACTGTGAGTAAGATTTTGTTTGGTTTTCTTTGGTACTGGATAAGAACACAAATAACGAAGACACAGCACAATTACTCATCTTTGCCCTAGGAGTGAATGAAATAGCGACAGTTTCTTGATCTAGTGCTTGATATGATTTATCTCCAACAATTAATTATTTTAATGAATTAAAATTATTTACATTTCTTAAATGACAATATTGATTCCAACTTGTTGATAATCGAGATGCAAATGGACATGGGTTTCGTTTTGCATGCGTTTTGTTACGTAAGCAAATTAATGGAGTTGGTTCAAATTCTCTAAGAACTAAACTTTTTAATTTATTATATTCATTTATTTCCTCGTCTTTTATTTAAATTAATATATTTTCAACCTTTTTCTTCCAACAGATTTAAAAAAATTTCTCCCTTAAATTAATTCGTTGTACATATAATACATATTTTTAGTTTTAAAAGACAGCTTTAATGAAGAGGAAAATAAATTCCAACACTCTTTTCTAATAAGAATAGGAAGAGTTAACGTATGGACGCTATGAATGTAATTCTCTGCTTCAAAATTTGCTTTATTATTTTGGAGGTTATTTGCTGCAAATCATAGATTTCCCTTTGACTTTCCAATTTAACTTTTTCTAAATTGATTTTTTCCCAATTCTTTGTCTAGTTTTACTTCTCAAGGCTTTTTT
Organism: Nephila pilipes; assembly: GCA_019974015.1. NCBI lineage: Eukaryota > Metazoa > Arthropoda > Arachnida > Araneae > Nephilidae > Nephila > Nephila pilipes. The sequence continues at coordinate 42,128 of BMAW01086105.1, forward strand.
TTTTAAATTCAAGTCGAGATTCTGAAGTAAATCACACGTGTTCTTATTGACCTTTCTGTCTGTTACTACCTCTCTAAAATATTATTCAATAATCATTCAGTCCTTATGAATCCAACCTCAATTCAATAATACTTATCACTTTCCAAAATTAAATTTTTTAACTCTTACACTTTCACTTCCGGATTTGTTTTCTTCCCTAATTATCCAGTAATTAATTTCAATTCTTCCTCTGTAGCTCAGCGAAACATCAAATTCATAGAAGAATTATAATTTTCTAAACAATTAAATAAATGAATTTCTGTCGTTTGTCCGTTATTATTCGGCTCTTATACCATATCTTAATCTAATATATACCAATAAAGAAGCTACTAAACTCCAATTAAAGACACACAAAACTAAAACAGCTTCTTTATCATCACTGTAGTATTTCTAAGATTGCTCTCTCTAGAATTCCAACTTAACTCATAATATTAATTTATGAATTAAATAAGAAATCTGTCTTACCAGTTCACTCATTCTCAATTTCATAGTTTTCTTCGACAGTAACTACATAGATTAATAATATTAGTGGAACTTTTTATTTCTTCATTCCACAAAACTGACAGAAGAATTTCAATTTCTATCCCCCTTCATTTTCCATTAATTGCGTATCATTTATATATCATTATATCTAAATCACTTCACTTCACATCCACCCTTATTTAATTTACCTAATCCCGTTTTATTTTGGTTAGGAAAAATTGTAATTTCAATACTAGTCCAAGCCTCATTAATAGTCCAAGAGATTAGTGAAGAAAAAATCGTGAATAGCCCAACTCCACAAACTGAAAATAAATTTTGCTGAACCCATTCGAACAAAACAAGGCAAGGAGTTGCCCACCTCATAGTTCCTTTCGATGTCATGGATTATATTTCGCATCTTGTTGTAACTGTGCCAGTGTAGACGGGAGTTGAATATTTACCATAAATCCTAACCATAGACAAATTAACTTTAGAATAGGAACATCCATTTATTTCCATTTGGCATATAGGTATAGAAACCATAACACAATCCCCACGCTAGCATATTCTCAATTTTTGTCATCAATCTAACGCGACGGTGACGAGAAGGAATCTACTCCGAAAAATGTTCTCATTCTCAAGGGAACGTAATTCCAACACTGGTGAGGGTAGAAAACTCTATCGTTATCTCAGAAGAGTTACTTTGCTTAGAATCAATGAATGACAGTACCACTGGTTAGGACTAAGTGTGCTGTGAGGTGTGTGAGAAAAGGGGCTTGCCCTGGAACAGACTGACAAATATTATCGCAGATGGGGTAGAGCTTTCGGTGGTAAAAAGGTTAGTATGATTAAGATTTAAAATTAAAAAAAAAAGACAAGCATAAGGCATTGTTGCCCAAGACTGCAATTTGCTTCAAGAGCGCCTTTGTAAAGCTGAACTGAACTTAAAGCATGTGGTAAATCCTATTGTCAGTATGGTGAACACTGAAAAAGGCACTCCATCACCGACAGAGCAAATATTTTTTGGGGGATATGGAGGCAGAGTATGAAGACGTAATTTACAGCAATATTAGGAGGTGGTTGAGAATAAGTACAGTGATAAAGAAGAGTCCGGGTCTTGCAGCTTGTGATCTTCTTATATCTGAACTCGAAGAATATATATATCATGATTTTGGTTCAAAAATAGGATATGAGGATATAAGACGATGTTTGTAGCTGATATATTTGAGAATTGAGTGAAAGGGTAATGGAAATTACTATCAACTTTTTAATTTTGATGTAGAAATAGTCGCGAATTTTAAAAAGTACATTTTTGTTTAAAGCTATTTGTTTTGGTGAAGTTGCCCTGGTATCTGAATAAAGGGAAGATATTTAATGTAGAATATACAAGATGTAAAGCGAGAAAGAGAGCGGCCAACACAAGTGAAGGCTTTTGTACCCAAAAGAAGGGAAATGTCCTGAAATTCTGTCTGCATAGCAACAGAAGTTTTTAGCTAAAGTGCTAGAGTTGCATTTATTATGCTCAAAAAAGTTAGTTTGTAGGATTTAGTTGGAAAATAGAAAATATATCCAAAACAGAAGAATATAACGTGGGTTCATCACACACGCACAGACAGATAGACACACACATATACATACATACACACACTCACAGATATATATAAGCTGTCTCTTTGAAGTTTCCGTCTACTGGCCTTTTGATTCCGGGAACGTAATGTAAATCCTATGGAATGTCTACTACAGTCCTTAAATTTTATAATTTTATCTATTTGAATGGGGGAAAGTGCATTTGTAAGGGCAAAAAATAATAAAGGCTTATGTGGAATTAAATTTTCCCTCCAATTTTTAAAATATATTTTCACGTCTATTTTAATGTTTCGTTTATGGATTTTCTGGTCTTTAAAAAATATTCTAAAACATTTTTAAGAATTGGAGGAAAAATTTAGTTCCGCATAAGTCTTCATTATATTTGCTCTATCGAATGCATTTTCCCACCCTTTCAAACAGATAAAATGGTACATAATTGATTTCGGCAGTAGACGTTCCATAGAATTAACAATACGTTCAAAAAATCAAAATGGCCGATCGACGGGAACCTTAAAAACCGTGTGCGTTTTGTTTACCTAAATACTATCTAACTGCTGAATTGGACAAATTTAAAGAAAAACCAATATTTTTCAAGTATAGAAGTTGTCTCCAAATGCTAACCTCTCTCTGTTTGCCATAGTCTTTCATTAATCCGTCTATCCTGTTTGTATTTTTATTGATACATTCAATTTAATATTTTGGAAGAACAAGATTTAACAAAAGAATATTTTATAAGAAATTACATCTTTTAAATTATTTAGATTGAATATAATTTAAACACACGTCCCCCTCCCTTTCCCTTTTACAGGATCTTCAATTGAATGGAATTAAAAGGTCTTCAAAATCTTGACAATGGATTGTGTATGAGTTGTTTTGAATTTGTTGAATTTTTTCTGAATTATTTTTAATTGCAACAGTCTTATTTAGTCTATTTACAGTTCATTATAATATAGATTGAGACAATCTACCTACTTTTGTAATATACGAAAACGTATTAAACCCACATTTGTAACTGTTCTAAATTTAATGCTTTTTTAAAAAAATTTAAGTATTAAAATGTTTGTAGATATTTAATTTTACAAATTTAAAATCCAAATTCTTATAGAGTGCAGTTATTCTATTATTAATTTCACTATCATTATTTTTATTTCCATTAAAATCATTATTTTCTTCTAATTGCTTACTAATCATTTTACTGTAGTAATATATGTAATAAATTTCATATTTTCTTGGAACTTTAACAAAATATTCTATTATAAATATTTTTTAGTTCAAGAATTAACTTTTTTATTTCATAAATTTTCGTGTTATTAGTAGCTTTGAAATTAATGTTATTAATATATTTTTGTTAACAGTGTACTTATATTCAGTGAACTGTTTTTAAGTTATATATATATATATATATATATATATATTAAAATTTATTCCAAATTTTATAAAACATTCATTATGATACACACGCATCATTAGATTCTTACTTTCTCTTTAAATTTCTTAAAATTCAGTCAAACATGAGAATAATTTGAAAAGCTTATAACTTTTTGATTAATGAATAAAAAAGAATTATACAAATAATAACAACTCATTTTATTTAAGATTAGCCAAGTAATTCTGTTTGAAATCACTGAGAAATCCATCATTCCTTTTTTACAGGAACTGCATACTATTTGGAATTTCTTAAATATCACAAATTTATAGTATGAGAACTTTTATTTTATATAATTTTTTAAGCGAATTTTTCGGAAACATCTGCTCCTTTTCGGTATGATTTTTTTAAAGTGAATTTATTTGTTATTCATTTACTTTTATTTTTTTAAGCAGCATGTATAAAAGTTCACCTTCGAATATGAAACATCAAGGTAAAAAGTCAATGCATCCATGTGTAACTCTCTCTATATCAATGGATAATGTCAAACAATCACCATGAATCCATTAAATTATAAATTAGGAAGTTCCTTAAATTATTATTATGTCATATGTAAAAAAATACAATAAAATTTTAAGAAATGTATAAAAATATGTCATATTCGACATAAATGTTACCTTTAATTTCAATAAATTGTTTTATAATAAAATATATTCGAACCCATTTGTTAAAATAAAATGGTTATAAAAATTACGTTTAAATATTTTATTATTCAGCTTAAAACCATTTTATTATTATTTTTTTAAAACTATGCTGAAAAAAAATATTTTCACTGTTTTTATTATGACGCATGGTAAAAAGTACATTAAAATAACCATTATGTTTATAATACTAAATTTAGTACTATTAATTTACAACATGATAGTGGACATAAGAATTCAGAAAAATATCTTACTTTCCATGCTCCTTTGCAAGATTCATCTAAAATTTCATTATCTTCGCTTTGATCTTCGAAATTGTTTAATTCTTCGCCAAACAAAAATCTTGCACATCTCTTGAGAATAAATTTGCATTTTATTGCAGCTGCCATTAGACTCCAATTTTTTTTTTCTCTGCTACCTTGTAGAATTTTATTATTCCCGTATTCTGTTTTTTCTTTATTCTCGTATTCTGTTTACAAACAATGAACAAATCGATAATTTAATATTGTTCATAAAAGCAGAACTTTATCAATTTTATTTCATCTCATGTTCGAAATACGCAGACGATTTTTTTTTCCGATGTTAATTCTGCATTTGATTGTTAATAAATAAAGCTGAAAGTTTCAAATCCTATTTGGGTTCTTAGATTTTATGTTACACGCTCTATTTTTTCATATATATATATATATTTAATTTATTTATATATATATATTTAATTTTAATTTCATAACAACATCAAATGTTCAATATAAATTTAGTCAAACATAAACTTAGCTAACACATTATTAAATACTTTATAAAACTTTATTACGAAGGTTATTATATTTAATAAACTTGAGAAAAATAAATACCAAAAGGAAATTGCATATTTTAAATTCTTTAAGATAGTAAAAACTTTTGTCAAAAACTATCCGTCAAAGATAGTCAAGTTTATCTCTGAAAGAGGAATCAAAAGCAAAAAACAAAGCAAAACAAGGAAGCAAATTTAAAAAAACCCCGAGGAAATGTAAAAATGTTTTTTTAAAATTAAATGTATAAAAAGTCTAAAATGAGTTTATATTTAAATGTTAATAATTTATACTCGTAATTCATTAATTTAAAATTTAATTATTTATGAAATTTACTTTGAGGACTGTTACCGACAGAAGCTCATTCCTTTGAAGGACATAATAATAAATTTTGTTTCATGTTTTTAAAATTGATGTTAATATACTAATTTTAAAAGATTATCGAATATAGTGTTTCATACAAAAACTTCAATAAAGAAAGAAACAATAAATAACTCTTTTGGTATCATATTACCACCATCATTGTTAGTATTGCTACAAATTTCATCGGATTAGAATGTGATGTTGAGATCAACCGTGAGTTCGAGAATATAACAAAACGTTGATAAAATTTATATTGAAATAAATTTCAATTAAAAAAAACTGCAGCATGCAAAGGTCTATCATTTATATTACAGTTAGCATTGAAAGTAACAAGTTAAATTTGTAATCTTTTTAACATGGAAGAGTTCCTCAAAATAATAATATTAAAAATAAAGTAAAACTCTTCTCCTCAAAACATTGTTAGAATTCCTTTTACTAATTACTAAATACCAGCATTTCTCAATCTTTCAAAATCAAGAAGTTAACTTTTATATAAGTTTTAATCAAACGTCCTTCCAATGATTTTCGCATTCCTCGCAAATCGAAAAATACTGTTGTACACTAAAAGCTAAAGTTTCGTTTAAAAAAAAAATCAATAGAATGAATATATAAATGTCGACAGATGAAATTTTCAGAAAATTTGATCTGGTGACATTTACAGAGTTCTTGTTTTAAAAAAATAATTAATTAATTATTTATAACTATATTAAATCAGGTTCCAATTGTATTAGATATGTTCAAAACAATTAAAGCCAGAATTTAGGAATTATATTTAACTATACAGGGAGTGTTCAAATGAAAAGGAACGAACCATCTCATACCAACTTAACCATTAATATATTTGCCTATGCAGCTATTGGAGAAAGTAGCGAGACATTTAGGGATGCGAATGGAGTCTCCGGTTTAGATAGGAGCATGTGCGGGTGCCCGCATTCTCAGGAGAAAACAGAGGCTCTTATAAAGAGCACCGTCCAATTGACGTGACAGTGCGTGTGAATACATGAGGGAGTTCTCATTGAGAGATTCTACAATTGAAGAGCGGTGAGGCGTTGTCTAATTTCAGGCAGCGCGGAAGGGACTATTCATCGCTAGATATTGACCGTATGCAGGATGTGAGGAAGACTGTGTGTCCGACTAGTTAATGAGAAAATGGAGTGCCCGTTTTCATGCAGACCTTGACAGTTTCATTGATAACTCGAGACAAGACCAAGCGAGCACACGCCCGATCTCATCGACAAAGTGGACGACTGAGTGAGAAGTAATCGGCGTGTCATAATGAAAATATTGGCAGTGAATGTGGAAGTCAGCGTTGGAACAGTGTGGACAATTGTTCACGTTAGTTTACGTTATCGGAAGGTGTATGCGCAGTGGGTTCCGAAGCAGCTCACCGATCAGCAAAATTAATTGCGTATAGGGCTGGCACTTCAACATCTGTTTCGGTATCATGAAGACCCCAATATCTTGGAGCGGATTGTTGAAGCGGCAGTGCGTATGAAGACATAATGGCGCTCACATAGCAAAATTTGATGATTGAGGAGCAGCGAGGCATTATCGGATTCCTGACAACGGAAGGTGTTAAACCGGCCGCTATTCATCAACGGAGGGTGACCGTATACGGGGCAGACTGTACGCCCGACAAGTCAGTTCAACATCTGTTTTGGTATCACGAAGACCCCGCAATCCTGGAGCGGATCGTCATAGGTGATGAGAACTGGTGCCATCACTACGAGCCAGAGACAAAGCGGGACAGCATGCAGTAAAAGCATGCGTTCCCGTCAAGAACTCATCAAGAACTGATGAAAACATTAAGCAAATTAATGAAATCGTGCCTAACCGACGATTGACTGTTCGGATAATGTCAGATATTAGGAACATGGACAAAGAGACAGTAAAAAAAAATTTGACACAGGATTTGCATATGACGAAAGCTTGCGAAAAAATGGTTCCAAGAAATTCAAGCACCAAGACTATGCGCTCTCGGTGAATCAGTTATTTGCGGACAATCGCATTATTGTGCTCGAGCATCTTTCATACTCGCCAAATCTCGCACCATGTGACTTCTACCTGTTTCCAAAAGTGAAAAGTGCATTGAAAGTGCAATGAAAGTGCAAGTGGGAGCAATTCGACCATCCTCCCTTTCGCCCAGACATGTCACCCTGCGATTTCCTCGTATTTGGTCCCCTGAAAAAGCATCTGAAATTAAAGCACTTTAACTCGGATTACGAACTCAAGGATACTGTGAAGAACTTTGTTTCGTCATAACTACAGGAATTGTGTGGTATTTATAAAGAATTTCATTCTGGAAGAAACATTTTATTCTGGAATAAGGAATCCTTCGGCTCAATCAGTGGGATCGTTATGCTCAGACCTATGGTGTATACTTTGAATAAAATGTTTCTTTATGCCCACAGTGTCGTTTCGTACCTTTTCATTTGAACACCCGTTGTATATTACAGAATTTAAAACTAGCAATTTCTATATATTGTCAGTGTTTTGCTGCGTGAAACTTCAATCATTGGGCATTAATATAGTAATAAAAATTCCTCAGATCTCGAACGAGTGTACGAGTGAAATCAGTTCAAAGCCGAGGATAATGGTAAATGACATTTTATTTAGAAATATTCAGGGCAAGACGAACATAGGTAGCAAAATTTGTGCTGATAAGCAACGCAACAGGAAGAAATGCTGCACTTGTGCAGATCAGCAACACAAACACGTACAAAAAAACTCTATTAATAACAATCATAGGACTTTTAATAATGTTCAGCTCACCAGCTTACTAGTTCAAACTATGGAAAATTCTAAAAAGTAATACTACGTATAGACTACGACACTTAACCTTCCGGCCGATACAGACCGCTTCCTGGCATGTTCTCTTGGCTACACTACCGATAATTCCTCGGCAGATCCAATCAGCCAATCTCAACCAATTGTCCTCAAGTCTCACACCTTTCCGTAAAAAAAAAAGCTGTTTCGGCCAGGTGTGACGTCAAAGAAAAGCCACAACTTTCATTTTAATCTATATCGTCCACAATCCAGTATTTTCGAAAATCTTCGTTTTGTCGCCAAGTCACCAAAAGGGCTGACTCATACGTCGCCAAGACTAGAAAGGGAAGTAGTTCATTGCTTAAATTTCCCTTTGCATTTTACGAAATATTTGCAAATGTCTCTATTCCTTTATGAAAGTAACGTTGCATGAAAACGTTATCGCAAAAACGCATTCGGAAATTTTCTTAGACGTATTTACATTTTATATATCACTTTTATTCCAAAAATCACCTTACATTCATTCATGCAAAATTCTGTATATTCCTTAATTCGTGTGTGTGTGTGTGTGTGTAACATTAAAGATATGTTAATTTCGTGTAAAAAGAAGTAGTAGAGTGAGACATTTCTGAAATTAATTTTTTTTTTTAATTTTTTTTTCTTTCGAAAAATATGCATTGTAGAAATCATCAATAATATTTTCAGTCCAAACGCCTTTTGGCATTGGAAGCTGCTTTATCTTCACAGAAATTAGCGTATCTGTTTAATTATAATATGTCAGAAGAAACTTATGTAAATTGCAACTCTCATAGAAGGTAATGCTTTTTTTTTCAAGCACGTGAATGCAAAAAATATCATACGTTTGATTCACGCATGAAAGAGAACATAACTCATTTAACAATTTCTTTTTTATTTTATCACTTAAGTAGTTTGTTTTTCTAGGCGTGTAAGAATTACGGCGAGAATAATCGGAAATTTTCATTGATGTTCTTTAAAAAAATAATGAAAAAAAAGTTCAATAGATTTTACCAAAAAAAATCTCCATTTAATTCTTTTAATGCAAATGAAAATAAATTTAAATATTCTTAGATAGTTTCTGACTTTAGACAACAACACTATCGTTAGATGTTATAACACTACTAATATTAATACTTATTCACCGTAGAGACCCTTAAAGACCTTTAATTTTATAAAAATAAAGTTTTCCCATTCACAATATGTTTACTTGGTCTTGGCTAAATAAAATCTATTAAAAGAAAAAAAAAATGATAATACAAAAAGAGGAGCCAAAGTATTGTGGGAAGCAGGATGAATTGCATTGAAAACTAATGCTATGGAAAATGCATTGTTGTCCAAAAGTTAAACATAATTCTTAAAATGAATTATGCTTAACTTTTGGACAAAGTTAGGTCAACAACTACTCTCTCCCCCTTCATGAGGTAGAATAACATCCTCTGATGTCTCGGAGGAAACGGGGTAGTTTTCCGGCCCTGTGGAGGGAAAAGTGTCATTTGGTCTTGATGCGACAGCGTTGTTCCAAACCCAGGACCAGCGGGCCCGAAGAAAAATTGATCGTTCGCTTTTTATCATGCCTTAACCAACTAGGCTAAGGAGAACGCCTTATTCGGGCTAGTCAGTAAAGCATTTTAACTTCTAGCGCTGTTGTAGAAGAGAGTCGCTGCACTCTTTTTGTACTATCATTTTTTGAATGATAATAGATAAAATGTGAACAAACTTAACTAATTATTAGTGAATTTTCTTGAAATAATTTATGGAGAATCATCTACTATCTTAATGCAAAACATTTAAGTCGATGTCTTCCTGAACAAAACACCTACGCATGAAGGAAAGCTGATCAACAGGTTCATTTGGGCAAAAGCAGTTCAAATAGATTTCGTATGCTTCAAGAGCAAAAGTATGTTGTTAACGATTAAACGAAACGAATGACCGGGCAAAAAAGACCACTGGCCATGTTTGCGAAAGGAAGAATTGTTGGTATGCTTGAATCCAGAAAATGACGAATCGAAATGTCTTGTATTCTGAATGTAAATGTATGTGTCAACTTAAGAAAATGGTAGAAATTTCAAAGAGTTCGAATTGCTAACCAATAGTCATACCATTCGTCAAAGAAAAACTGATAATAACTGCTCAATGTCAAATGGACAGTAGTAGCTGAGAATTAGGTTCTGCTCTCACAACCACTATAGGAATACGAGTTTTTAGACAAATTGCTTACAGGAGATTCAATCATGTTAATTTCTGCACCAGGCAACCAACAATTTTTGAATTCTTCTTACATCTTCTCATAAATATGCTCGTTTAAGTTAGAGTTTGGAAGGTCAGTACAGGAGCTTAAGACAGTAGGACAATGTGACGTTCAGTGACGAATCTCGCTTTAGTCTGAACTTATCTGATTCTTATCCGCTAACAATATCACGAGAACGTGGAACTTGTTTCACCTGAAAAACATCATGGAAAACATAGTTTCCCATCAAGAAGAATCCTGGTAAGAGCAGGCATCAAGCCGGACGGTTGAACAGACATTCATATATTTGAGACGGGATCTATGCCTGCTAAAAGATAAAGATGCAGTTCTGAAACCTTATGCTCGTCTGTTTCGAGTTGCTGTTGGTCCTGTCCTTATGTTTATGATTAATGACGTCTCTTTTCAAAGTGTGAGCCTGTTCGATAACTTCTTTAAGACTGAAAACATCCAACGCATGCTGTGACCTGCTCCCTAACCCTAACCTGGTCTGAATCCTATAAACCTTTGTAGAACATGCTAAGGAGACAGCTTTCAGCCATTCCGCACCAATCAAGCTCCTTTCCAAAACTGAAAAGATCTTTTTGTGACGTTTGGAACTTTTTGAGCCCACAACTCGTCCACAAAGCCATAACAAGTACGAGAAATCATTGTGCAGCTGTCCTAACTGTCAGAGGTGACAATTCCTTTTTAAATTAGAGCGCCATCTTTTTATTTTATTTGTTTTTTATTGAAAAGCTCCTCTTATAATCATTTGTTTTTCACTGAAAAGGTCCTTTTATGCACAGTTTTCTTTCAAACTATTTATTTGGATAATCAAAGTTGTTAGTATCATTCTTTCGCATTGTTTTCTGATTTTATAATCATTTTATTTTTTACATATCACATTTCCCACCATTCCGACATGAATTTCCTTCATTATTCACCGAATCAACAATTATCCTTAACTTTTGGACACCAGTGTATAGTAAGGAATGAGTTTTCCTTAAAATTATTCCTAAATGCGCTTGTTGTGCGTGATGAAAAAAAAAAGTAAGAAACAGACGCAAAACCAAAAGCAACAAACGACAGTCTTACTTCAGTAACGATGGTACATAAGCTGCAAACCCATCATTCTACGAAATGATATATTTTCGAGAAGAAAAACCACGAACTGAAATGAACAACTGTGCGATACTTCAACTGCATCCGTAACTATCGTAATCAAATGATAAACAAAGGTGAAAATATTTTTGAGTGCAATGGACTGAAGTAAAGTATAATAATCTTCTTGAATATATATTGGGTTTTTAGAGGTAGTTTTGAATTTCTGTTCTTTTGACTGCCAGTATGTCTCTGAATTCAACCCCTGGACATACTTCTTCCAGTTCTTATGATTCACATTACGATCCTTCATTCACAGCCGAAATAACGGCTAAAATGCATGTTCCTGACAAAATTTGTGTAGTTCAAGGGGTGGAGCGCCCTGAAAATAATTTATATCAACCTGAAGATGTAAAATCTAGTATGAATGTACCAGATCGTATAATTGTTGCAGGTATTATATGTTTATCAAGCACTTTTATTTTGATAAGAATACAACTCGGATGTCAATAACAGTAACATACATTAATGTAGTTATTTCTCATTAACTATTGTAAATATCATTGTATCGTTATTTTCTTTATTTTACTATTTTCTCATTTAAAAGTGGTTGCTGGTAATTTGAATCTTGTTGATAGAATGTGATTCAGTGAATAGTCGTAATCTGAGAAGCAGTGATATTGTAACGAATTCTGATAACATTTTCCTTTTTCAAGTTATTAATTTAAAACGCGTGTAATTATTGTCTCATCATAAGTAAGATTTTCTATTTGCTTTAGATATTTGGTGATGGTAAATCTGGTTGATGTAAAGAGTAGGGAGTTCATTACACATATACAAAACATACTATGAGAGTGAAAAAAAATGAGCCCCCCTTTAATTTATTACTAACCTCTAATTTAAAATAAATGCACAAAATTAAGATTTTTTTTTCAAGTAGAATTTAACAACTTCTAAACATTAAATTTAAAAACAAAAACTCGATGGGAAATATTTAAATTTAAACACATGTGCATCAAATTTTATGCATAATAGTGTAAACGAAGAATAAATTTTATGAAAACAAAATAGAAAAAAGCAAGCAATGAATATTTTGGTGTATATTTTCCTTTGTATTTTATCACTGTCTGATCATCTTGACATAAATGCCTCAATTTTTTTGTCACTTAGGGTAAGATATTTTTTTTTTGGCATTCTTTCATGATAATTTTTTTCATCTGCTCCGTATTCAGGATGGTTCTTTTGCATTTTTTTGTATGAAGATATAGTCGCGGATTTTCAAAGGTCGGGAAGCCAGGGAGGATGGTCCAAAGTTTTGGGTGCCCAATATAGTAATTACTCCTTCACAATGTTTGATATATATTTGGGATCATTATGTTGAAAGATCCAACTTTGTGACTATAGTTCTCAATGCTACAGGCAATATTTTCTTTCAAAATAGCATTTTATTTTTGTGTAGATTCAATAAATTCTAAATTTCAATCTTTCTTTACACTCTCCAGACTGTAATAGAGTAGTCCCTGTGTTAAATTATTTTTGCTGTATATTCATCACTAAACTCTTCGATCTCCAAATTTTTTAGTGTATCTTTGTGCCGAAAATATATTGTATTAACTTCTGTTTGTTTTTTAAATGTTCTTGGAAATATTTGGAGAAAACATTTTGCATTAAATTTGAAAAAAGTGATAAAGTTAAAATTATTAAAAATTCATTGATGGTACTATTTAATGTAAAAATTATTAAATGTCAAAATTCCTTTGAAAATTTAATAATACTTAATAATTAAACTTTTTGTTAAGTCCTCATTTATAATCAATAATTAAAAGATTTATCAAAAGTGCAATACTCATATGTTATTTAATGACAAATGTAATTAAATACTTAAATTACTGTTATAAATATGCGAAAGCTAATTTCTTTTTCTAAACTTATTCAACAAAGAATTTGCTACCTTAAATTTATTGTTTAATGATGTTTGTTTCTCTATGTAATGAATCACAGACTTATTGTACAAGTTAATAAATTTCTGTCTTCATATGTGTGATGGTTTCATAAGGGGATATAATATTTAATCTTACTTATTAAAACAACAGCCTCCAATACCTATTCTAAATTCTTAAGAGTCAACTGTCACTTTAGTTAGAATATCATTTTTCAAATCATGCACTCTCAAACAATAACCACTTTAAAACTGTTACAATATTTACAATGATTTTATTACAATAGTGTGTAACTAAAATGCTCTGGAAACTCGTAATAGGCAGCATGCCTTTATTCCCTTATCCCTCAGGGTATCTGTGTAGATCTGCTATCAAAGCACAACCAGACCCTTCACATTCATATTCTTCCAAAGCACCTTTACTGGTGGAGTCTAACAGATTACACTTTAAATAATTCTGCATCTGAATTATTTTGTAATACATTTTTATATTTCAAATAATACTAGATATTTTCAGTCTGAATTTGAATATGCTAATTGGTTTCAGTCTGTTCTATTGTAATCTGCTTTTATGAAAAATATTGTGAGTTTGCTCATAATATTTTCTGGTTTGTGTTCTTGAGTTCACTGTGGTATATATTACTAGCAACGGAGACATTTTTTTGAAAGTTATACTTAAATTTTCTATAAATATTTATGACTTAAAAATTGATAAAATTTTTGTTTCAAAAATGCATTAAAAGTATTAGATCAGATTTGTTTTTAACTGCTTATTCTAGAAAAAAAAAATTCAATTTTGTGATATCAACATAAGAACTGTGTTAATATATTATTTTTGTTTCATGTTAACCCCCTCCCCCCGGTATTGCTAAGTATTTAATATTATAGTGGTAATATAAATATATTGCTGCACATTTCTGTTAATGGGGCTGCAGTGTTTATTCTGTACATTTAATTGTTTGTGTAGTAGTATAAGTATATATATATATCAGTTTAGAACTTTTAGAAGTTAATTTTTGTAATAATTTCTTAAAAAATAAAATCTTTTACATGCAAACATTATGTATTTATTAAATCTGTGAATTAAAAATGACAAAATATATATTAATGGTGTGATGATAAGTTTTATTTAACAGCAATATTTTATTTCAAAACATAATTTTTTGATTAAATTCTGCCACTTAAGATTTAATTTGTTCACTCTTTTTTACCAAATATTTATACACACTTAAAACATGTTAGTAACTTTTTTTTTACTTGTGCAAAATCCCATTAACCCTTTTCACTGAGCCTCAAAAATGTTGTGAAACAATGCAATGTATCAAAAATGAAAATTTCTGCTAAAAAATGCAACATTATTGAGCATGGTTTTCTTTTTTTGCAATTTGTCTAAGTGATGTGGCTTGGGGTATTTCGTTGTTCACCATGGGATTTCATACTTTATTTAAACGAAAGTTCTATTCCCTATTATCATTAGTTCCCATTTCTAAGTTTTTTCACTGCCCATTTGGGAGGAAAATCAAAATTTTGGATCTGCCTATTACAATGCAAGATGCAGTTGAACATTTTCAAAGTTTTGGAAAATGTGTAAATGACCACACTTTGTCATTATATTTGAAAACTGACATGTATTGATGTTGTAATTTTAAATATTGTGGAGAGATAGTATTTGTTGTAAAAGTTTCTGGTGGAACAGTAACTGTAACCTATTTTTTTTAAATCAACAGAAAAATATTGCAGAAGGATCCAGCATTTTTTATTTGAGTCACAAAAAAACTTATAAAAAAGAAAAATTAAAAGCTGCAAAAATTGAACATTTCAATACTAACCACTTTTATAACTTTATGGATTCAAAGATCAAACACTTTATGGATTCAAGTGTCACAATCTACACAAAAAGTAGAAAGATTGTGACACTTGACCAAATAGCATAATAAAAGGCTTTGGGGAGCAGTGCACTGTAACTTAAATTCTTGTATTGATGAATTTATATGATGTTGGATTCACAATGATGAGGACCCATGTGATATCTTGAATTGGGAATTTTCAAATTCTGAAACAATTTTCTGATGGAATAGTAAGAGTAACCTATTTCAAGTATGGTTCATTACAAATTTTGTCCACTTTCATAGTTGATGGGATTTTGCAAAAGTTAATTTTTTTTTTTAAAATTGCAGGTATGTTCTTTTACACACAAGTTTCAATAAAATTAATCAAATCCAATTTGGATTAACTCACTCTCCAATTGCAGTACTTCTGTAACTTACTTGATGCATTTTTGACATTGTATATCTGATTTATATTTTTGTTGAGTATGCAGTGGTTTTTTTCTGCAGAAATTTATGTATATTAGATTTTCAGACAACTTTTGACATATTTTGTCAAAAAATGTTCAAAGCATTCTTGTATAAATATTAGAATTGGATTAATTTTTTGTAAAATAACAGTAAATAATCATTTCATTTTCAGGGGATAATAAACATATAACAATGAGAGAATCATTACCTGAATTAAAATTTGAGACTCCTTTACCGTATCAACTTCAAAATTTTGTTCTTGCTCCTCCTCCGGATGTGTTAACTGTGGATGAATATCCCTATCCTGCTGTAGATATTAAACCAACTGCAAAAATCATAGAAAAAAAGAAACCTGTTTTGGAACAATCATTTAACAGGTAATTTAATTTTATATTTCATAAATTTATTTTGTTCCATTTTGTGTTATTTTATATTATGTGTGACAAGAGTATTTGTTGTAAAAATTTCTGATGGAATAGTAAGAGTAACCTATTTCAAGCAATAGAAACATTTTAGAAGGATCCAGCATTTTTGTTGTTGTTAGACTTACAGAAAACTTATAAAACAGGAAAAGTAAGAGCTGTGGAAATTGGACATTTCAACTCTAGCTACCTTTATAACTTTGTGGATCTGAAATTTGGTTCTTAAATTCAAAAGGTGGAAAGATTATTGCACTTGGCCAAAAGGCATTATAAAATGTTCTGTGGATGGATGTATCCCCCAGAATTGGCCTAAACATATTAAGGAAGGTGACTCCAGCCTGAAAGACAAACCACTGACTGGATTGCTATTTGTTGTAGATAAAGAGCTGTGCTTAAGGTCTTTAAACAGCAGCTGTACTACAGTACCCATGCATTATCAGAAGAACTTGATCCTTCCCAAAGCACCATGAATTGACATATCTACCAACTAGGGTAGTGCATAAATGCAATTGAAAAGTTCCTCGTGAACAGACCCTATTGCAGCTGCAGTGACAAGTAGGAATGTGTCAATAATTGCTTTCAATTCGCAAGATATCCGACTTTTGGTGCTAAATTGTTGAGAAGGGCTAAAAATTGATTTATTTATGAAATTCAGGTTTAGGGTAACAGTAGCTTCATCCTGAATAGCTCCAGAAATACCTTGTCAAATTAGAGCATTTCTAACACAGTGTCAAGTCTTGTGTTTGTTGGAATTTTCAGGAGGTTGCTACTCTTTAAATTTATTCCACGTGGTCATCAATGTTGACCTCTATACTTGGCAAATACAATGTGTGTATGACATGTTAAAGGCCTTGATACAGTATGGTCTGAACAACCAATTCCCCTAAAATAGGTCTATTTAAATCACTTTGAACTTTTCTGAACACAATTTCATTTCCCTTTCTTCTCATACCACCAAAGTTATTCTTAGTGTTATTACCAAAGTTATTCTTAATACAACAAACCAACTTTCCTTCCATGTTAGTAGTTTTTCGCACACTGCAAAAGATTTCAAGTCAAAAATTGATCAGTTTTACCTGACAATTGATCAAAATGTAAAAGTTGAACTTGAATTTCCTCCTCCAGACTGAAATATCTTGCAACAATCAGTTCTAGTGGATGAAAATTTTCGATCATATAACTTTTAAACCATTTAAGAGGGGCAGATGTTTTGAAACTGAGTTTGTGTCTATCAGTGTGGTATGAAAATAAAGCTTCTTTAGCAGTACACTCCAGATCAATGTTATTGCTATTCCCATCTTTGGTTTCAAAAAAATATCTTACATTTGTGCTGCAGCAGTAGCATTATTAGCACTTTTATGTTAAGCTGTTTGCAGGTGGTCTTCAATATCACCTTATCCTCTATGTACTTTGGAAAATTCTCCAGGATTTAGTGTGTTATCAACACATGCTTAGTGTAAGCATGTTCATTTTTACTATCATTATGCAATTTAAAAAAATTCCCTTCCTGTTGCAGGTTAACGCTCAATACAAATTTGACCATTGCTAAGCAATGAGGCAAAAAAAAAAAAAGTTAATAGAGGTAAAATTATCGAAAATGCATAGAGATGAGCCACTTCACATACAAAAACAACATAGACATATTGCTCCTATTGTATTGCTAAATGACTAAGTAAAAAGTTGTGTCAAGACTAATAATCATGCCTCCCTCAAAAGTGACATCAGTGCTTGCTCCCAGATCAGATGACAAATGCGTAGTCGTAAGTGAATGTTTAAAAATGTAATGTTGAACATATAAATTTTAAAAATGTCCTTGTTAGTCATAAAATTCTCAAACCCTGGACAGCACTAAACAATCATGGCTGTCTGGACTAATCCCAGATGTATGGTAAGCCTAACTCCCTGTTAACTTCCCAAGTGAACTTGGTACTCAGTTATCAAACCCAGAGGGATGAAAGGCTGAATTGACCCATGACCAGCTACCCAAGCCACTGAGAATCAAACCTGGGTCTGCAGTAACATACTAACTACTACGCCAACAAGGCCATTGTGTTAATTATAACTCAGTTTTAATTTCAGTATGTTTCTTATTTTTCATCAGTGTTACGTATCACGTTTGCAAAATATTTCAACTGTGTAGGTACAGCTGTATGTTCCCAAAACCCCAGCAGGTGTTCCTCAAGTGCTAATAAAAGTAATAATTGTAAGCATGTGTGTAGAGTATTTCATCACAAATTGTTTTAAATATTGCTCTGTATTAATTTTTCTTTTATGCTGTGTTTTCTATTGATATAAGAATATTCAAATAAATAAATGTTCCATATTTGAATTTAATTTTGTAGTTGTAAGAATGAAAAGAAATACTTTGGTATTTATTTCACATATATTGGTTCCAAATGTAAGTAAATGCACTAAATGCAATTTTTAATTGTTTATATTTTTATCTAGACTTCTTTGATATTTATCTTTAATTTAAAACTTTATAATTCTCAATAATCCGGCATGACAGTAGTCCAGTATTAAAGGTGTTTGTACTGTAATGAGAAGAGAAGAGAAGCATTTGAAGCAAAATTAAGAAATTTTATGAAGAATATAATTTTGTTTAGGCGATATCTATATTTTAACACGTAGTTGATACTGCTTAGCTTATAACACTCATACACATTCATCCCAATTTTTTCATTTAATTTTTTAAATTTCATTTTCTTAAAATTTGGTCACTGAGGATTAATCAGTTTTATAAAATGCAAAGTTTTGCATTTGCTATTGTGGCAAGCTCATTAGTGAGTTTCCATTTGTTTCCAAGTGTATAGTATATACACTTGCAAAAAATAAATACTTTTGTATTATAGATTATTCTACTTAGTAGATTACAACTTATAATTATAATTTTGTATAATTGTTTATTGTTATAAAAAGAGTTAGAGTAAAAAAAAAAAAAATAAAGAAATTTATTTTATTTTCGAAGTTTTATTTACTTTTATTTCAAAATAAATAAATGTTTTTAAATTTAGTATTCAAATTATGTCATAAGTGTTTAATCTCTTTTTGCATTTAATGCGTATATTTTTTCTTTTAAAGTTATGTAATAGCTTGGTGTGGTTATATTTACATAACTTTCTCTTCAATAACACAGTAATTCTGCATTCACTCATTCTACCAAAAGAAAATATTATACCTATGTAATTAATTCTACTGAAGATTGTTGATATTTTATAGCTGAGTACATAAAAAAGGCTTACTAGTTAAAAACGAACATTTAGTTTATTAAAAGAAAGAAGCAAGAGTAAAGCAAAAAAATTGTTGGAGATCCTTCCCTGATTACTACCAATAGTACAAAAAAAAAAAAAAAAATAACATGCTATCACTGAAATAGTAAATGTGCTAGCAAAAATTTGCATAACTTGCTACTGAAATACATAGCTAAAGTGAATAAATAAACAAAGTCATATGAAAAGATTTGAAAATTCAAGAGATAATTTTTAGTAGTAACTTAATAAGATGCAGAACTTAAATAGAGCATTTAGCTTAAATGCTAAACAATGTCCAACAATAGCCCACCTCTCAAAAGTTCTTAAATCTTACAAATAATATGAATTATCATTATGTCACATATCATTTGCAAATAATATTTACAAGTCAGAATTTATTTCCAAAAATTGGCATTGAAAATGCATGTCTGATAAATTTCCCATCAGAGCCCTACCTTCTTAAGGTAAGTACTAGAATCATGATCTTGAGGTACCCTAGTGATCTCTTTCTTTTTCATGCTGATTACTGTCTTTGGTAAACATGGGTGATGAGCCTCTGATATACACTTGCTACCTTTCTATTTTTTATCTTCGATCCTTCTTCTAATCAAAGATTTTCATCTTTCTTATGTCATAACCATAGCTACACTTGGTTTGACATAGCCAAAGGGCCAGATTTGGCTATGCTGTGCTAAACCAAGTAAAAGTGAAACCCAACTTTCTGTCACTTAGTCAAATAAATTCATTTTTGTACTAAACTCATACAAATTCTTTGAATAAAACTTTCAAGTGAAACTTTACATAGAGTTTTAATTAACACTTCAGCCAGATATTTCTTTGTATTTTTACATTTATTTTTAAGTTGGAATTCTTTATCATAAACTAAATTTTGAAGAAAATTATATTTGATTTGTATGTGCTTTGTGTGGCTGTTTTCTATAAATGAGTTTCAAAATTTGATTGTAACTTTATTGTCAAAAATAATATGTTGTCAGTAGATGCTGAATTGAATGATTCACTTTCAATCCTTTAGCATTCTTATAATGCAGATAAATTTTTGCTGCATTCTGTGAGGAATACAAATTCAGTTGTGGATAGACTGGCTGGTTTTTGCTTAAATGTGATATAAAAATATATCAAGCAATAGAATATTCCATCCATAGAGATCCCTATTAGAGGCAAAGTCTGCATCACTGTTACACCTTTTTAAATCTAAAGGATTCCATTTCTGAATTTGTATGATGTACATATCCCAGTAACTTTAAAAGAAATATCCAATATTCCTTGGTTATTTGAAGTTGAGAATGATTGCGGATAGTGTAGCTGATGTCAAGTTGGGTGGGACTGGCTAGAAGAGCTAAGCATCCTATAACATTCCTATTAGGTGTGTTTATTATTTCAGGAATTTCAACATTAGTTTTGGGACATTGCTGGTCTGATAACACTATTCTTTTTGTGATATAGAGAGAAGTTATGGGGTTATGAAACTTTTAATATTTCTGGTAAAGGTTCCTAGTATAATCACTTTGGTAGGTGCAAATTTTACTCTTAGTTTTGTCAAAATGAATCCCTCATAACAGTGCTTTTTAAGTTGAACTTCACTGACAGTGCCCAGCTTTATATCTTTGTTAGATCTTCTGAATAGCTCAATATAATCTACATATGAAAACAATACCACATAATTTTCATATGTGTACATAATTTACACAATCCAATTTTTGAAAGTTAAGGTTTTCAAAAGCATCTTCAGTTTAAAGAAATTGAGCTTTTCCACTTTAGGGAAGACCACATTTAATCTTTTTCAGTTGGTAAACTTAATTTATTTTTTCTGGTTTGTCATAATTTTGTGGCTGTTGTATAAAAATAATCTCCTGCAATGGTGCATTAAGATATTCAACCAGTTTAACAATTTATATGTTCAGTTGCTATCAGTTTAACAGTTGCAACTTTTAAAAAGTCTCTGATCATTTTACCTCTTCAGTCGACTGTTCTTCAAGCACTCTTTCAAATACGAAATTTGCATCTAGCCTGTGATGAATATTACATAATACATTTGTATTTCACTGGAAGAAACCATATTGGTAAGAAGGCATGAAACCAATTATTGAATGGTTTACGAACATCCCTCAGTTGACTTGCTAATTTATACATTGTAGCTACAAAGAGCCCAATATCTTCTTGATCTGGAATTTGGCATTTGAAAAATTTATCAATAATACATGCCATTGATTCTCAACAAAAGTGATCTTGGAGTGTCTGTTAAGCAATCTATCCATCCCTTTTGCCTGTTAATAATGGTTTGTAATCTTTCGCTATACTCAAGTAGATCTTACTAAAAGCTTTAGCCTTTATGGCTTAATAAACCATCATTTTTTTTAGGAGTGGGAGAAGGCTGGGGTGCATTTGCTTAATGAGACAGTTTCTTGGTAACATAAACAATACTCAACAATTTCTTTTCACCAAAACTTCTTTTGACCATGTCAAATAATTGTCAGCATTTAGTTTATCAATAGATAGTTCTGTCATCTTAAGGCCAACTCTTGAATAGAAATTGAGAATTTTTAATTTATCTCTGCGATTTTTCTAAAAATCAGCATTAAAATCAGTGTCTTGGGCGCAAAATCATTTAATAGTCAATAGCAAAATGCTTTAAAAATGTTGACCAGTTAGAAATAAACATTTAGATTATAAAAAGAAAGAATCAAGTTAAAATATTGGGGATCCTTCTCTGATAGTATAGGTATTGCAAAAAAAAAAAATCGCATGCTATCACTGAAATAGTAACTGAGATAGCAAAAATTTGTATCACTTGCTTTTGTAATACAGTTATAGTGAATAAATAAACAAGGTTATGTAAAAAGATTTGAAAATTCAGATAATTTAAATTAGTAACTTAATAAGATGCAGAACTTAAACAAAGCATTTAGCTTCAAGTTTAAGTAATGTCCAACAATTATTATTTAATTAATTGGTTATTGTTCCATTTCAACATATAATTATGTGTTACCTTGAAACATATTTTTCTAAACTGTGTTTCTATATTTTTGCAGTATGCATGATTTGAATGAATCTAGCATGAGTTCCACGAATGCTCCTGAAGAAGAATTAGCAATACTTCGCAAGCAAGTGCGTCACTTGTCACGCAGAGTTCTTGCAGTAGAGCAAGATAACCAGCAACGTCAACAAAGAGAAATAATATTGTATACTCTAGGCATTTCATATTTTTTCATTAAGGGATTGTTATGGCTTCATAGACATTTCTAAATCTTTCAATCATAATTCTTATGAATAAGGATTTACATGAGTGGCTGAAATTTTCATCTCATGTGTTTGAAAATTTCTATTTGTAAATGAAAAATTCCATTTTTGGTATGCTTTCTATCTTATATTTGGTATTTATAGCAATTAAAGTTCTATGTTTATTCAAAGATGAGCTGGTGTTTTTAGTTTATTATTTTTAAGACTATTTTACATCATTATATGAGCCATTACAATTAATGGAAATGTTTGTCTCATCAAAATATCCACATAGTTGCTTAAAATATAAATATAAGTACATATTTTATTATTAGATTTAAAGTACACTGGCATCAGTATGGAATAGTTAATAAATAAAATACATCAATCTTATTCATTATGAAAAGAGAATATGTTCTTTATAAGTATGAAATTATATGTTATTCTGCCCGAAAGTTGTATTTGGTGGAATGAAAAGTTTAGAACATTAATGTTTCACTAAAATAAAATTTTAAATTATTTCATGAATCTCAGTATTTTATCTCTGTATATCTCCTTTAAAATTTTCTTACTTTAAGTTGTACGATAATTTCGAACATAAATATAACGCAGGACCTCGTAAATTGTATTAAAATGATTGCAAGTACTGTTGTAATATTTACTTGTGACATATATTTTAATAATCTATTTGATAAATTGTAAATTAAAATGAAGGTTTTACCTTATCATTCATATCTGCAATGCCTTTCCTTAATGTTGTATTTGTGATCTGTTATGTATATAAAGCTCCATTTAATATGCTTATATATAGTGTGTTCAAATTTTAAATGAATCATATTAATATTTCTGTAATATGTACTTAAAAATGAAAGTGTAATTAAAAGTACCATGTTCTTATTTAAGTAGCAAAATGAAAGTGAACTTATTGTATTATTATTTGATAAATGTTTGTTGGGGGGGGGAATTTATTTTTTGTACTTATTTTTCCAAGACAAGATGTTAAACAATATATATTTTTATTATAAATTTAATAACCCATTATTTAAAAAATAATAATGTATCCCTTGTACAATTTGACGTGCTTTCATCAATATCATAAACACGGAACACATTGTATTTTAAAATTATCATGTAGGTATCACAGTAATTAATGATAAATAACCGAATTGTGTTTCTCACTTTTGGAGGGGAAAAAAGTAAATATTGTATAAATTTTAGTTTTGGTTCAGTTCCATGAGGGAGGGAAATTCAAAAATACTGGGGAATATGGAATAATATCACAGTAAATAATGTTAAAGAGCAAAATTATATTCATTTTTGTAAATTTTATTTGGTTTAGTTCCTTTATGGAAGGGGGGGGGTTACAAAGGTGAAAATTCTGATTCAGGAATTGTGTCACAAATTGATAGAATATTATATACATGGTCCTTCACATTAAAAATCTTTAAATAAATTATAAGCTTTTTCATAACTAATTTTTTTGCTAATATATAAAATTTTATGAGTTAAAACATGAGATGTTATGTTTTTCTTTTAAACAATACAAAAGGTTTTAAATTGTTTTTTTACATGTATTTTCATTAATATTTACATACTGATTTATCTTGGTGTGATAGCACTCTTAAATAATCTTATACCTAATTATATATATTTAGATCATTGTTCACACACACACATACTTTTTGTGATTAGGTTAACTAGATGTTCTCACCATGTGACCTAATCCAAAGTGAATTGTCTTGACTATTGAAAGTTAGTCATGATACTTTCTTTTCAATCACTAATAATTATATTTGAAAAGGTAGATGCAGAGGTCTTACCTCTAAAATGCAAAAAGCACGGAATTTGAGAAATAAATGTTTGTGAATGATATTATTGTGAGAAAAACTAAATTTGAAATAAAGTACTTTTTCAGTTTAATTATGGCTAATTAATATCTAGAATGTGTATATGAGAAGTCATTCTGGTGCTTTAGCACTGTAATATTTCAGACTAAAGTTTCTTTCCTATTAATTTAATGTATTCTTAATAACTGAAATAAATATAAACTCATATTTCATGAAAAACATTGATGCCAAAAGTTATTTAAAGTGGGAATTTAAGTTAATGAATCAATTAAATTCCAACATATATTAATTTTAGACAATGGTGGTATACTGGTTAGGGTGTTGAACTGCCAGCATTTCCTACCCAAGTTTGATTCCTGTTGTCTTCAACTTGGTTTGCCAGTCATGGGTCAACTCAGTCCTTCATTGCTCCAAGGTTGATAAGTGAGTACCAAGTTAGCTGGGAGTCCAGCATCAGGCTAGATACTCAGTTTGAGCTCAAGCTAGCAATTAATGGCCCAGGCTAAAGAAACAGAGATGGGCACCACCTAATGAGCCTCTTACCCATGGACAGACAAATATAAACTATATACGATGTTTGATGAAACAAAGGATTTCAAAATTCGTCTCTTTATTTTTAAGCATATGCTGTAGCTTTGATTATGTTAGGTTACCGAGTAAAGTTGATTTAACCCCAAGTTTGTATTTAAAATATGTTACAATTTATTGTGAGGGATTTTTTTGTAACTTTTTGAAAAAATTTTACAATTATATTTAATTTTGTTTTAAAGCAAAAGCTAAGCCTTAAATAGAAAAAAATATTTATGTATTTCATAAAATTTATTATGAGCAAATTTGCATAGTTGTTAATCGAAACCAATACTTGCTTCCAGTTTAAACTATTGACTTTTGTGGAGATGTATACATGCTATAAATAATCTACATTGCTGAAAAATTATCTGTTTTATGTATGTTAAAAAATAAATTCCATAATAGCCCTCCTTAAGTTTTTCTTAATGCTATTGAATAAATTTATTCAAGACTTATTTGTGAAAGGATTTAGATGTTCTTAATTTTTTTAAAAAAACTCAAATTATCTTGAACTGTTTCATTCGAAAAATCTTAACTTTTTTCCCTGTTCCTCCTCAAGATCCTGATTACCTTCTAATGTCTATGAAAAGAGAAAGTACAAAAAGTATAATTTGTAACTTTTGTGTTAGATTATCATATATCTTGTTTCTGATTCATCCTCTTCATATTATCTTAAAAAAGATAAATATTGAAGAGGTTGCACAATGTGGACCACATCTGACTAGAAAGAATGTCCCCTTCGAAATGAATCACATTTACTTCAATATCAATGTTAGAAAATATTCTGTGCTAAAGTAGTTGCTTTGGACTCTTAAATCCATTATTTAAATTCCTCACACAATTATACTTAAATATTTGCCATTTTTACATTAAATCAAATTTATGCATTGAATTTTTTTAAAAACTATTTTAATGATGGAAAGTTACAATTTTAACTTTAATTGATGTTAATACAATTTTTGATGTTTTTTAAACTTTCCTTCTTGATTGATATTTAAAGGACATGCAATGAAAAGTTAAATTGGTTTATAAGAATTATAAAATGATTTTGTCTTATGAAAAATATTTCAAATTCTTTTCTATGCTTTTGGTCCTTTATAATTATTTTTAATTAAGCTTTTATGATAATCTAGTATAACATGATGAAATGATAGGTTTTATATGTAAAAAATCAGTATTACAATTTAAAAATTCATGTATGAGTTTTTTTTTTTTTTTTTTTGGTAAATTTGTGGTTTTTGTATTTAAATTCTGAAAATGCAGTTTGTAAATTTTCTCATTCAAATTTATGAATTCAAAATAAAAAATTATGTAACATACCTTTATCATTTGTTATTCAATTTAAATATTCAAGTTTATACATAATTGTACATTATTTTTTTGAAAATAACATTGAAAATGTTTATATGAGATGCACTAAAAAGCTAGAATTAAATAATGCACTTTCTGATAATTTAAGAGATGTTTTAATTTCAATTTTTCATGCTTTAAAAAAATTTGATTAATTACTGAACTTAAAATTTTCATTCATAATTTTGTAAAACATTCTATATGATGAACAGTAAATATTTTAAGCACTCAAGTATTCAAAATCTTATTTAGAACCGTCAGATTATATTAATTTCTTTAATAATTAATTGCAGAATTCAAGAGTGAAAAAATGTGGGTTTATCTGGCTGAGCTGCACCAAACATTTGTTGCAAATTCCACAATTTGTTTTAAACTGCATAAAAATTAGATAAAACATAATAGGAAAAAAAAAAAACATAAAACACTATAAAAGAGGTTAAAATCTTAAATTTGACTTAAATCAATAATATAGAAAATTAGTTTAGTTTTTATTAACGTCGCACTAGAAGCAACACGAGGGCTATTGGCGACGGACCTCGTAATTTTGAACCACGGTCAAGTGACGAGGACGACACCTGAGCTGGCACCCCCCTCTCCTAAATAATATAGAAAAACAGCCTATGGTTGAGGGTTGCCCCCACCAAGTCAGACGAGTTTAAAACAAATGAATTAAAAAAAGGCGTGATGATGATACACTATTGGGATGTGGTGGGAAATGACACTCGGGAGCAAACTCTCCAATCGAAAGATGTTTATAAGTAAAACTAGTATGCTTAATGCAAAGGCAAGTCAATCAGACATTCACTCTTTCCATTTGGAACAATAGGCTATTCTCCAATTAGCTTCACCGAGTGTAATTTATTATGGGTTTGAAGATTCCACAATTCCTGACATGTCTTGTAAATGGAAGTTAAAATAAGATGCCTGATGTCATTTAGTGGGACTGCTAGCTACAGAGGATTTTTTGCTGATAGTACAGCGAAGTTCGCTTTTTATTAAGTAGTTAAAAAGTGTTACTTTGCCAATTATTATGATTGCAACATAATTGGTCTAATTAGATTTCAAACATCATTCTTTAATATTTTTTTAAAAAAAATTATTAATATGGTATTTAATGTTCAGTATGATTAAATTTAGAAGAGTACATATTTTGTTTCAATGAGAGGTTTTGTAAAACAGTTCCAAGTATTTTTTAAACATTTAATTTATTAAAACTTATGATCACAAATAACATAAGCCAGATGAAAAGTAATTTTTTTGTAGTAAAGCATACAATAATTAGTGGATCAAATAATTTAAAAATTGCTTAGGAGTATAAAAAATAAGTACTTTGCTTCTTAAAATTTATAACTGATTATAAAGCTAAAATGCAGTTTTTCCTTTCACAAGCACTAATGGTTTTATACACAATATCAAACTCTCAATTATTAGCTTTGGCAATTACAGAATTGTGGTCCACACGACATATTTTATACTTTCTGTTAAAAAGGTTATAGGTATAATCTGTTTAAAATAAAATATTGCAAATTTTATTGTGCACAGTTTAACAATTGCATATATATTTGATATAAAGAGGCGAGGTAAAAAATGTTGTATACGTAGTGTTTCCTATTCCTCTTGATCCAAATAAAGTTAAACCAAGTCACTCGCCATAAAAGAATGTTTATATATATAAAATGTGTCCTTTCTCATAAAGTGATTATTCATTGTGGCCTGATTTGATGTACATTAGCAACAAATGGCGAAAACTATTGCCAAGAATGTTTGTTTTGATTTTATAAAGGCACTAGCTGATACCAGCTCGCTTCACTGGGAAGACCTATAATATATTTTGGAATCTAAACATAAAATATCAAGAAAATTTTCAATTTTTAAACGATAATGATAATTGAAATTTAAAATTTTAAGAAATTAATTGTCCGTAATAATGGTTATCCACAACTTTCAAATATATGAGAAAAATAAAAAAAAATTAGTAAAAAGTCACCCAATATATATAATATGGATAAAATTCATTCCACCATATACAATTACACCTAGTATTGCAAAAGATTCATGTTCTTAACTTTCAAATGAAATACCCTCTCAATGACATTGTGTCTATCATAAGATTTTTGTTCTTGCCTCAAGAGATCTTTGATTTCTTAACATTTAGGATAGCAAGTGACTGCAATCCTAAAAAAAAAAAAAAGTCGTGTTAGTCGGTTTGTCCAAAATGTCTTATGTATGTCATAGCGTCATGAGTTCGTTCATGCATGTAGAGAGGTTCTCCTGTAAACGAAGATTTTCTTTCGCGTGCGCTACTCCGTAAAAAGTCGCCATTTTAGTATTTTTCAAAATCCTGCTATGTTTTGGAACTAAATTACACTTTCACCAACTGTGGGATACCAAATTCATTTATTTCTATCGCTAAATATAAAAGTTTCCTATTTTCGACATGCAGGAAATTTCACATACAGAGCCCCTTCCCCAAAATATTGCCAATTCTCCATCAGCACTTCAATATTAAATTATTTGGTATGTTTCCATTTTGCAAGCGCAAATCTCACCAAGTAAACTTAATGGGTGATAATACACAGTATACATATAAAAAAAAAAAAATTCCGTTTGGCGTCGGTCATATCATTTTTGGTGATAAAGTCGCCAAAAATTACATAACCGATGGATAAGAGTAGATTAACGGATGAAAATTACATTTTGGATAAGACTTTTGTAAAATCCGTTCTTAGTGAGCGTATACATTGTAAAATGAATAACAGTGCAAAATTTCAAGTCAATCGGTTGTATAGTCTTTGAGATTTCGTGATGAATCAGTCAGTGGTATTTCGCTTATATATATATTAAATCTGCAAAAAGCAGTCTCTTTGTTTCTGCCTCCGATGAAATCCAACAATGGATCAAGAGTTTTCCCACTGTGCCAATCATACAAAAGGTGAAAATACTATATTTTATTAAAATCTTAACTTAAATTGTAATTTCCTGGATTGCAAATTCACCCACAGAAACAGTACAAACTTATCTTAGTTAATTTATCCACAGCCTCATTAAAAAAGTCAATGTGAGAGGACATACGTGCTTCTCCAGTTCTTAAGATGTCGTATAGCACTTGGCTATCAGTGAAGATGCCAAACATATTTGAAAACAAGGGAAATAATTGCAATAGAGATGGCTCTGGATAGAGTTAATTGCTTAAAATCTAATCTATTACCTGTGGCTTCAGTTTCATTTCTGCTCCCATCTATATATATACAGTTGTATTTTTTCTTTAAAGATATTATTTATGCTGTATACTTAATTTATAGCAATATTTTTTTAAAAATCATTTAGATACAATAGTGAAATAATATTTGTAAAATAAAATACATTGGACAAGTTTAAAAAAAATGAAAGAAACCAATTCTTTTTTACTCAACTATCTTTATTAAAATACACAAAACATGTTGCAGTACACAGAGATCCAAATTAAATGTGAAAAGCTGTCAACATGTTACCATCTACACAAAAAATTACAAGTATAGCTCTGGGGTTTTACAATTCTCTTTTAGTTCCTTTTGCATAGAAAGTCTATTCAAGATAAATATCAAAACAGTTTTATGTTTACAAAATGTCACTTACAAATTCGTAAAAACTGATGGTTTGCATAGAAAAGGGAAACAAGTCTCTGAAGTAGTGGTTCAAAAAATGAAATCGCAAACTACTTTCAATTACATTCAAGAAACTTGAGTTCAACAGAGTGTCAATTCAACATTTACACAAACTTGTTTTGCTAAAGAATTATCATCAACTCAATAACTTAGGACATAATTAAACATAAGGTAACAAAAGCAAAAGAATACAAGTTTCTTGAGGTATGGAAGTACTCTTTGTTATACTCACTAACAGACATACATTTAAAATATTCAGAAATCTAAGTACAGATCAAGCATCTAAAACGATCAGACACTACTTGCATTATATACCTATTTATAAGACCACAACATGCAAGAACATACATTATCTTTTAAAAGAGACTTAAAGCGATACAAAGATCCC
This sequence comes from Nephila pilipes, assembly GCA_019974015.1. Taxonomy (NCBI): domain Eukaryota; kingdom Metazoa; phylum Arthropoda; class Arachnida; order Araneae; family Nephilidae; genus Nephila; species Nephila pilipes. The sequence continues at coordinate 72,491 of BMAW01086105.1, forward strand.
AAAAGGAGGAGAACAGTCAACACAGAAGGAGGGGAAACAGATCTAGAGAAAATGAACTACAAGAGATTAGCGAAACAAAGTACACCCATCAACATTTATTCTGATTACAATCCACATGAGGGAAAGCAAAATAATAAATGTTTATTGAATAACGCATTGCTTGTGGCCATTTCTCATTTTGAGTCGGGATTTTGGACGATACTTTTCCAAGTATTGCAGCTGTTTTGCATTGATAGCTCCTCGCCTTTTTCTATTAAAAAAAAAAAACAACATTTAAGTTTACATTTAATGGCAACAAATAATAAGTTAATACATAATTCAGTACATGAAAAAATGTACACTATTTAAGCTTATAGGTTATACTTTTTAACAGTAAATGGACTATTTTAACACAACACACAAATTGATCACAATTTAATCGTAGTTAAATTTTCTACGGCTATCATGTTAATAGTTAATTGCGATATTTTAAAAAAATCTTTCCATTTGTTAAAAAAAAATGGAAAAATCTTTCCATTTGTTAGATAAATGATTCCTTGAACTGTGCTCATTATTCAGTAGATATTTTTGCACGCAAGTCGAAAATGACAAATTCATATCTGCAATCACGAAATTTTACCAACTCAAACACAAATTAATACGAAAGATTTTTTTAACTATAATTATTTTTGAATTTAATCATTCAGAACTGTTCCCTAGATTCATAAGCATTAGTCTTGCAGACAGAGCAAAATACATAAACAATTGTAACTTTTAAAGTGAAAAAGATAGATGTACTTTCCCAGATCATTCAATAATTAATATTGCATCTGTCCCATGTCAGTACACTTATGCTAATGGAGTTACAGTGAATAGGTTGTCCCACAGACAAATGTTTATGAAGAGTGTTGCATTTGTAGAACAGGAGTGATTATTTGAAATCGTAATTTCTTCGTGAAGTTGTATGTTATTCAAGGTAATTATGAATTTGTTTATTAGACTGTTTTTTGTATATGGTGTAACTATGTTTTTTTTCCCCCCCCCCCATTTATCATTTAGAAGCATAAAAGAATAACTTTTCATACTTAAAGTCTGTTTTAATACTCCTTGTATTCAAAATAAACACCCTCAATATAATGTGTTCGTTTAAGAGACGAATGTTTATGAATAGTGTATCTCCCATGCATGTTTATATATCTAGGGTTAAATTCTTTAAAGAATAGAGATGTCATATTAAAAATTTGAAGGTGAATTTTAGAGTTTTAAATACTTAGTTAACTCAGTGCTCAAAAATCTTACAAAATAACTTTTTTACATTCTTTGTTTCAAGATTTTTTTCAAAGCACTTTGTAAGCAATCTAGAACTTTGCCCTTAAAAAAATGAAGTACCAGAGATTGACACAGCTTTTAAAATGACAGTAAAAGTAATTTCATTCATAATTTTTACTTCATTATTTCAATAAACTGTATCTACATTTTTAGCCATTGTTTGGATTTTTTTGCAGCAACGGCATCATTTGCAAGTGAAAACTTTTAATCTTGTTCAAAGATCAATTTTTATGTTTGTTCAAAACTAGAGCAAGCAAATAAATTAAGAAAATATGCTAAATTTAGATGACAGATGTTTCCAATGTTCTTCTGACAATGACACTAAATTTGTTTGTGCAATGAGATCTATAAGAAAAGAAATTCAATTTGGAAGTATATTTTATTTGTGATTTTGAATTACTCTTAAGAATTTTCAAAATCTGCTCACTACAATAAAAAATTACAACAAACGATTGAAATTGTTCGCACAGAATCCATGCAACAAGCAATGAGTGAAACGGAGAAATCTTTTAATTATGAAAACATTAAGGTAGATATTGATGTGTCATGGTAAAAAACTGGTTACACCCCCTAGGATGAAAAAAGCTTCACAAGTATGGATAGTTCTTAATATGGAAATTATTTCAATGTACTCATCTTGAAACAATCAGCAATTCAATATCAAATACTTTTGAAGGGAGTCTGTAGTTAAATGGAAGTGGATAGAGCAATTTTTTTTTTTTTAGAGAGATCTTGGAGTTGGATACATATATTTGAGTACTGTGGATAACAAAACTATAATGAATTGGAAATGTACATAAGAATCTACACACAAGATTGCAAAAGCATTGAAAAATATTAGACTGAAAACTTTTAAGAATAATTTACTTATTAAAAGACCAAATGTTTAAGGAACGAGAAACCTTATTCATATGAAAAAGCTGTGTGGGTATTTTTTTCTCATGAAGACAATTCTCAACATGATTTTTCCATGTAGATGAAGACTGAAAGTTAGAAAAATACTGTATAGAATGATGTCTACAGTAATAAAAATACTCTTATTAACATTACATCTGGATATTACACTAAATAAGCCTTAAATTAATTGGATCATGAACCATAACCACTAGGTTACTGCAGCCATACTAGCACATGCCAATTTATTTTGTTTAATAACTAGAAAAAGAAAAAAAATTACATACAATTGAAAATAATAATGGAAATATTTGACATACTTTAATTAAAAAAAGCAGGATTTATTTTACTTCCAACTCAATATTATAAATATAATTGCTTACTTATTTTTATACCCTTTTTTATATAAGCATTTAAAACATTATTTTCAAAGTTTTCCAAACTTTCTAGCAAGTCTTTTATAAAGGAATGAAGAAAGTGTTTTTTTTTTTTTTTTTTTTTTTTTATGGTATTTGTGCTAACCATCTTTACATATACACTTTATTCAAAGTAAGAATAGAATGGTCCGGATAAAAAAAATAGCACAAGTTTTATATGAATTATAAGGCTATTCTAGACTTCTTTCGTCATACAGTTACTAAATGTTTGCTTTACTAATAAATTTTTCTGTGTGGACATACTTGTACAATATATATTGAACCACACAACAGCAATAATAGTAAAAAATAAATAAAGAGCGCCAATCATAATTGCAGTAAAATTTCATATTTCAATTTAAATTAGCACTGCCCTGAAAGATAAGTAACCTCAGAGTAGAAACCCATCGTAAAGAAACATTAATTGCAGCATAATAGTGAATGAGTTAAACAAGGTATGTTTTTACTTTTAAATGCAATTTTTTTAAAAAATGAATTTTCAATATGAATTTAATACCTTAGACTGTTCCAAATTTAATTTTATTGCTTTTCGTTTAAGTATATTTTATAAACTGAAAAACGCTTTTACTGAATTCAATTTAAAAAATCTATAAAAACTATCAATTTGTTGAATTAATCATATGCTCTAATGATTTAAAAAGGTCAAACAGTACCATTATTTGATAAATAAACTATTGTAAATAAAAATAATTCTTCCTATTACATACATGCTGATCATGAACAAATGAGTTAAAGCTTCATCCAAAGAAGGAAATCTTGAATGAAAAAAAATATTTAAATGTTTTTAAAGTTCTATCATATAAATGTTCCTTTAACCCTTTTGTGGGCGATGTCTAATACGTCTGGTGATATACAAACGAATTTTTCTCCAAGTGAGTAGTGGATAGATATTCTAGTAACAAGAGTTAATTGAAACAGAAATTTATAAAAATCAATTTTTATGGCAGCACATCTATTTAACCAAAAATATCCTCTGATAAAGTGCTGAATTTGATATTTCTATGCAGAAATCCTGTAAATTGAATTTTACATAATTTAAATAAAATTTCTGATCTGAACAAAACATTTTTACAAGTCAAATCTAAATGTGCCTCTCACCTGAATAAATTTAAACAAATGAACAAGCAAAACAACTGATTTTAATTAGGTTCCTGGAAAGTTTTTAGATGCGAATAGAGGAGTCTAGCCACCACCCGCCTAGGAGCATATAACATTGACCCTTGGAAGTACCATTTTTCTACTCGAGAGCTCACTCAGAATTACGAGAGGTTGTTGGGGGTGGAAAATATAAACATACCTTGTTTGCAAGTGACAAGATGGGTGTTGGTTTGAAAACCCGAGTATAGCTTTTCTGTTTTATTAAGCAGACATGATACTCTGAATACTTTGCTTACGTAGATATTTTAAAATTGTTTACTTAGTATTGTACATTTATAAAATTATTGCACATTTTTATCATGGGATATCATTTTAATTCATCTTTATAAATTTAATAAACAATGTATAGAAAGAGTTTCTGTACACTAGTGAGTGAGTGAGTGAGTGACTGAAGTTTTATGGTACAAGATATCTATGCATAAGGCTGTTCCTGCATTCCAAAAAAAAAAAACAGAAAGGTTCTATACAGAAGATATACTCTTTGCAGCACAAGAAAAGATGTCCATCATTCTCTATGGCTGTGTTAGACCTGCAATGTACCACTGTGCCTTCAAGCAGATGGTCTTGCTTGCTTTGAAAAATTCCATAGCAAATAAGTCATCAAAATTTATTAATTACCATACTTATTTCCACAGTAAAATTAACTATGCAAAATGTGGATGGACATTACCTTAGAATATATGGATAATTTGATTATATCTTTTAGTAAAAACAGTGATAAAAGTACATACTGTACAGTAATTTTACTCTATATTATTTTATTGCACATATGTTTTCTTTAAAATTGCTATATGCATGCATATGAAATTTTCATTACAAATTTTATATTATTTATTGATTTTGTCGTAAAAGGTAACCTAAATGTATTCATGCGCTGAGGCTATAGTGTCCAGCCCCCCTAAGAAAAACACCCCAGATCTGAAATTTTCAGGGTTAAAGAAAAAACTTAAACTATACAGACTTCAAACTTTACAAGCAATGATATAAGCATAAATCACATTTCTATTATACTTACTGCCTTATCAATTCAACAGCATCTTCATATTTCATTCCTAACTCAATAAGTGCTAAAGCAACTAGTACTGGGGCTCTAAAATAAAAAATACATAATTAATAAAAAAATTTATTCAAGCAGATGAATTAGGTTCACAAAAGAAATCTATGAGACACTGTATATTTCATAAACAAATAGTTAAATGGATGAACCCCAGTGTTTTTATTAAATACACTTCTGTGTTTTATATGGTCATAAAATTTTATTTAGTTGAATCAATGAAATATTAAAGTAACATAATGGTGTACTCAAAATTAACAGCATTCTTAATCATAATCAAATAAAAATGGCACTTAATTTCCCAAATTTAAAATGTTAACATGATTGGAGGACCTCAAGGTATTTAATCTAAAAAAAATGTCCCCTGTCGAATAATGATTTAGTTGCAATCTAATTTGTTCCTCCAGAAACTTTATCACAATTAATTATGCTATTTAAAAATTTTTTAAATAAAAAGCCAATATTTGTTTATTGAAATATAAGAGACAGCATTACCTTAATTTTTTTTTTTTTTTTGTTTATCAAAATACATTCCCAATTATATTTAACTCTTTAAACATTAATTTATGCAGACATTTCACAACATATACACATACACAAACACTGAAATATTAACACACAAGATGGATACATTTCCAATGAATGGTAAGCTTTGGTTTAAAAGGACATTACTTTAAAACTTATATTAGCAGAACAATATATACCAATAAGAAATGTGTCATACTTTTGAAATTTATCCTTTGCCAAGATAATATATGATGTAACTTTAGAAAATTGTTAATAATTTTGTTCATTTAATCATAATTCTCACTGTTTATTTTAATTCGAAAATAATTCATAAGAAGGTGACAATTTGAATTCGCAAAAGGAAAAAAAAAAAGATAAGCCAATTTAATTACAGATATTTAAATAATTGAGCATTAAATAACATCCATTGTTTATTTAATATTAAGAATTGTCACACAAAGGTTTAATAACCTGATTCAAAATACTTAAACAAATTTAGTTGTGAGATTTTAATGTGAAAGTATTAAATACAACTAGTTATGTCAAAGGAAATTCATAAAATGTCAAAGGGGAAACAATCCAATTCTGAAAATGGCTTAATATGTTAGGATAGAGCTTAATTTAGATTCCTACAGCCAGATGCTGCACAAGTCAAATAATTGCTTCAGCCTCAAAATCTTTCAAAAGTAGCAACTTCAAGAAAGACAAAAATAAAAATGTAATAAGTGAATTAATAAGAATATTACATATGTCATGTGAAAGAGCAATGGTTATTAATTAAGATTTCATAATTTTTTAATCAAAGCATTAAAATATTTCTACGAAATATGTAATGAGTTTAACTAATATTACAACTGCAAACCAAATTGGAAAAAAAATAAAAAAAGAGTCAGACATGTTATATATGATTGTGACAGAACAAAATATGACTGCTAATGTGTTTGACTGAATAAGATATCGTCCAGTAATGATGAGCGCAACAAATATATTCCTTAAAAATATGTATAGTTGCTGCAATCCCAATATTTTTCAGATAATTTATGCTTTACTGTATTGCACACACAGAAGCACAAATCAAACCTAATACTTCATTTTATGAGTTACTTTCCAATAAGAATATTGATTACAACATAACATATTAATGAAGTGAGACATTCAAAATCAAATTGTATAAACTTTTTCAATAAAATCATAGAATTCTTACAGTAAACGTTACAAAATTTTATGCCAAGAGTTTCTTAATTCAGTTTCATGAACAGTATCACTTATTTACATGCAATTTCGTAATACAATTCAAAACAAGATATATTAAGTATATAAACTTAAAAGAAAATGATTTATTTCAAATAATTAACACAAATATTGCTCACCGCCCAAGTCCTGCAACACAATGAACAGCAACACAGCTGTTAGGATCTTCTTTGAATCTATTACGTAATAGATCAAACCAATCATCTACAATTTTAGCTGGTGGTGGAAATCCATCATCAAATGGCCAATCCTGAGTAGACAATCAACATTTAATAGACTTTAATACAAGATATTAAACAGCTAAATATATATATTTTTTAATCTTTGAAGGTTGTCTAATTAAATAACCATTGAAATGAACAAAAATAATTCTAATACGATGTTTCAATTTCCTCTTCCCAAAATGTGTTATTTAACTCAAAAGTTACATTCTAAAAAATATGATCAGAAATTTCTGTATTAGTGTACTTATATTTTTACAATAAAATGTAACTCAATAGGTAATGAAAACAGATAGAATTTAAAACATTAAGCAGAATTTTATAAAATTCTACTCAAAGATTTACAAGAAACTTGCATTTTTTTTATTTGCTAATTCTTGGATATATAGAATGATTGGTATCTACAATCCATTATCTGTTTCTTTTCTATTTACAACAGAGTTGGAAAACTTAGTTTCTATGTACAACCATGAATTAATCTTTTCCATTAGAATTAGGTAAAATCCACACACTTAGGGGTAAGATTCTGTAACCATTTTCTCTAACATCCTTCGATCTACAATTACTAGTAATTAAAAACTAAGAAATTTTAAAATGAATAATTTAATTGAATTATGATTAGTGTCCATTTACACAAGATAAAATTTTATTTTACGTTATAAAAGTGCTTTTTAAAATAATTTCAGATCATTTCATTATTTAGATTTGAGGCTAAAAATAACGTTGCATGACTAACTATCAAATTTTAACACTATGCTTGGTGACTGACCTGAAGATTAAGTGCTTACTCAACTGAATAAAGATCCTAATTTTTCATAACAAGAAATCCAAAAAAATTTCCTTTCAGTCAATTTCCTTTGAGAGAAATTTCGTTACTTTTCCACACCACTAGGCATATTATACCTCATTTAGTCAGATTTTCTTATCAATAGTCTTATCAATAGTTATTGGTGATCAGCCCCATAATTTTGAGCCCATGTCAATTTACGAGGATACACTATTTGGAAAGAGTAAACCCAAATGCACCAATGTGAGATTACAACACATAGTATCACTTGACAGGACAGCGCCAAATATTATTTTCATAGAATTCTTATCCTTATATTAAAGAAATATTTAAATTTAGTAAAATTAGTTTCCATACAGTGCATAAATTTGTTTATACAAACTTGACTACTAAATAGATGTAAAATAATTATAAACACCAAGTAAATTAATATTTGAATTACCAATACTCTGATTCCTTCTTTCTCCAACAACTCTGTATTGTAGGTAGCTTCACAGACTCTTACAACATCTTTCACATTCCTTCTTTTCAATTCCTAATGAGGTAACAAATGGGAAGGTATAGTTTAAAAAAAAGCAATATCAAATCATATTTTTATAATTAACACATAAAACAAACCTAACATGCAAATCTTGCAAAGGATTAAAAAAATGATTACATATCGCCTGATTAGTATTTAAATGCAATGTAAATATTGATTACATCTTTATTAATTGCAGTTAAATTTTTCAGTAAATTATATTCTAATGTTCTTCATAAGCTAAATTGTAATATGAATGATTTTCTATCTTTTGATTGTAGATATTACATGCACCTTTTAATTCACATTGTTTCTTTTATGGCACTTCTAAAGAATGTTTATAGATTTTCCTCTTTTAGCACAGTAAAATTACTAAGTTTTGCTTTATGAGATTCATCTTGAGACAAGGATTTTTAAAACATTATATATATATATATAATATATATATACACACACACATTTTTAAAGAAACCAATGAATACCATTTGAACATTTTCAAAATATTTACATATTTCTGTACTAATGTTATATTTTTCTTCTCAAAACAAATACCATGTTGAAACCTCAATTTCCACCCACCTTCTCTTTTGATACTATTATAAAGGTCAGGTAATTAGCTTGAAATTTTACGAGTTTCATTTATTTTTTTCATTGTTAAGTATGAAAAAAAAAAAATTCCACACATCCAATACAAGAATGAAATATGCATCCTTTTTAAATTTCAAACGAGAAGCATAAACTAGCAAGTTTTTCTATCATTATTTAAAGAATTTTATAAAGAAATAAGAAAAATAAAATTGGATGCAAGACAAATTGCATCCATTTTTACTTAACTTACATGAGATGGAAGGTCCCATCCTTAAACACAAGAACACTACAGTTCAGATATGTGCTGTAAATAGTATTTAACAGAGACTGTATTTTACGTTTTTCTGAATTTCACTTGGTGTGTGTGTGTCATCAAATTTTCGATCGTTAATTTAACCAACTTCCCATCAAGCTAGAGCTTTGAAATTTTGGGAATCGTTCGTACTCGCCTAACAATGCAATATTTAGACGTTTGCGACAAGTTTTAACTAATATTTCAATAATTTTAATAAGTCAAAATATTCTTTCCTCTCGGCGCTTTTAGGATTGAGGAAAAAATTTCTTTCCCCCTCTGGAATCACTGGGAACTCCCCAAGCTGCATGAAGTATCGTAAAACTTTTGTACTCACAAAGGGGAGATACTATCTCCGAGACAGTAAGGGTTGCTGACTTTTTGTCAGTAATCATTCGCAAGAAAGAAAGATTCCAATATTTGGCGCCGTGTTTTATCACAATTTTTTCTGAATTCTGGTTCCCATGTTTTTTAATAGAATGACTTACAAACTTTCAAATGCATGTTTTGATTTTATGAGTATTGTGAATTTTTTAATACGCTCACAAATGTCTCTTTTTAAGTAAATTTTAAAGTTAAAAATAACTAACAGTTTTAACTAATATTTCAATAATTTTCTTTATTAAACTTTGCCACCATATAAAAACGTTGTTTTTAAAAATGTTGGTTTTTATATCAAATTATTTGTACTGAATTATGAGCAACTACATCAAGAAACTGTAACAATATTGTCAAAAGGAATACAAATCAAATAAAAAGTATGGAATTTAATCTCAACTAGAGACTTATTTATCGAACAAATTCAAAATTATCTATTTGATAGAAATAATAAAAAGCATATTTTACTTTAAATTGACATTAGACATAAAGATAATAGGATGAAAAAGTGGAACAACAAAAAGAAGAAAACCAATCTCAACCTTGCTGCTTAGTCAGAGATATACATATACAAAAGAGGATGCAATTCCCTTCTGTTCATGCTTCCCTTCATAAGTTCTCAAGAATAAATGAGGGCTCGAATGAACACTTCATCTGCCAACCATGGTCAAATGTAACCTGCAGATCGAAGTGGAATAGGATGCAGCGAGTGAATGAATATAGATTTATGATCCAAGAGCTGAATCCAGCTCCCTTGCCATTATCAGAAAAGGAATATTACTACAATATTAAACTCAATATCAAATGGAATATTTATTCTTAATCTCCCATTGAAATTTACTATGTATAAATAATATAAATACCAACGATTCAACACTTTTTTAAATTACAATGGAATACATATACATTCCAAGAAAATGAGCTTTCAAAACTATCACTAAGACAATATAGATTTCACATTAAACAATTTTCTATACTTTCTATATAATTAATGATACCTATATAAATAAATTCTAAAAAAGTAAGAAACATACCTCAAGTAAGGCAGGAATGGTAGAATCTGTAGGCCGATCCATTATCAAGAAATTCATTGTTTTGTAAGTAATTTCGGATGGTCCAGGTCGCATAGATTTTTGCTTCATACTGGTCATTCCTTGTGTCTTTTTTATGCTAGAAATTTAGTGAACTCAATATCTTTAAAAATGTACCACTTTTTTTTAAAAATTTGTCTTTTATGAAGTTGTTACAGTGATCTCTTCACTGTCAATTATTCAAAGGCTGAAAATTTTGTTCAAGCTATACCTAATGTAAAAATTGCAATTGATGTGGACGTAGTTTAACCCATATGGTAGATGAAATCTGGAAGAGTGATAAAAAGAGTAAAAACAATATATACACTTAATTCTTTTACTAGTATTGATCAAGCTTATTTGTGCTGGGCACGACAATATTCGTCACTCCCTACCAGTACTTCCATCAATAAGAAAGGATGAATTTGATTAACCTGCAAAAAGAAAAGTCCAACATATAATTTCCCTTGTGATAAATTTATTTGAATACATAAAACATTTATGTGAACACAGTTCATATATAAAATATTTCTAGGATTTCAACCTGGTATCATTTATATAGGAAAAAAACTCATTTAAATCACGAAAAGCTTCAGAATAAAAACTTGTGTAGAAAATTGATTTTCAGTAACACTTTATTGCTGAGGAAGCATCCAACCAATACTAACTCTCAACTAATTTCCGATATTACAAGATTATTCCCCCTCCCTTTCCCACACCTATAGATAACTGTACTAACTAATATGGTTTTTAAAAATCCTGTTTGATAGTACATCTTTCCAATTTTATTATAAAAAGAAAAGATTATAGACAATTTTCATTTAAAAATTTCCTCTTAGTTTTTTTTTTTTTTTTTGGTTCAATTCGGGTATCTGGTGCCCTTTGGCGATTGAAGCCTTTTGTACGTGATGATTTTAATGTGGCAATCTGGATTACAATAACCCTGAAGCCTATAAGTTAGATACGAAATTTACATCTCCCATGTTCTCTATTCTTGATTGTTGTTAAAAATGCCACACGATTTTTAAAAATAGCAGATGGCATTTTTTGAATAACATACATTTCTTTTTTCACCATCTTTTATTATATCAAGAATTGCTATTTGTTTGGTGGATTATTGTTAAAAGTTTAAGAATAGCAGAACAGTTCAATTTCCGTTTTTTTTTTTTTTTTTTTAAATTTTGAAAGAAAGGGTATAATGAATGTTTTACAGAGGAGCATGGGAAAAAATTTAATAAATAGAAAAAAAAGTGGAATATTAGTTCAGCAAAAAAGAGATGAATTTGGGTGAAAAAGGAAACAAACAAAATGAATATATTTTGGATTCTTTTACTAGTATTGATCAAGCCGAAAGGAAGGTATGAATGCTCATCATATCAGAAGAGAAGAACAGTTGGTTTGAAGAAAGTAGGTTGAGCATAATTGGGATTTTGTTATGATGAATACATAGGTACAAAAGGTCAACTGTTTTCACTGCTTTCGAGGCCGGAGTATCAAGTTTAGTTTTTATTAACGTTACACTAGAAGCAACACGAGGGCTATTGGCTACAGACCTTGTAATTATGAACCACAATCAAGTGACGAGGATGACACCCAAGTGGCACCCCTCTCTCCTAACACCGAACCACGCCAACGGGAGGACTTTAGGCCCCGACAGATTTAACATGCATCAGCCCCAGCTACCCGGCGGGTCTTTGGCAGCCAAGGAACGAACCCGTGACTGAACAAAAACCATCTGCCACAAATTCAAAACCATGAACACTAGGCTACAGCGGCCACGAAGGAGTATCAAGAGGTAGGTAGTGTCACAGACTGAATGAATTTTTGCCAAGAAGAGCGTATAGATACGAGTGTCTTCGAAAGTAGTATGCTTGGGAGTACTGGTAAAATTGCGAAAGTACATATTCTTTTGCTTCCCAAATATATTTAATCGTGACAAGAGTGTGCTTGGAACATGGGTATTCGGAGATGTGCAAAGAGACGATAAATGGTTCACCCCCCCTCCTGTAATTAACGACAGATCAAAGGAAATGCTACTCTAATAAATCAGAAGGAATACAGAACCAGCAGCAACAATAATTTCAGACTCCTAAATATCCTATAACTTTTTTACAGGATTCACTCATATTGCAGTCAGTCACAGCTTGTATTTCAAAGATCTGGAACTAGGGTTCACACAAATTTGATTGGGAGCTCCATAAAAAAAATTGCTAAGCGAGCACTGTAGGTACGAGAATCAATCTTATTTGTACCTCGCAGAGTTAATGCGACATAAAATGCTAAAGGCCAGCAGATTGCACGAGCTATTCACCATCTTCTTAGCTTCTAAAAGTGAAAGTTTACCCACCAATCAAGGAAATCTGTTAACCAAGGAGAACAAGAGCCCTAATAGTAACACGAAAGCGGGTGTCGGGTCAAATAGGCCCGTAATCACTTTTGTGCAAAATTTGGCTTTTTACGATTGAAATTTCAATCTATTTTGTGGCAAAATGGAAAAAAAAGAAGAAGAAAGAAATTGTATATATATAGAGATGCTTTTATATATAAAAACCTTATTACGTCATCACAACACATAAAACGTTGAATAAGGTACTTAAATGATTCTAAAAGGTAACTAAATTTTTAATTTAAGGCATTTAAATTTTGATACATAAAATTCATTTACACATATGAAGATACCAATTTAATATTCTTAAATTTAAATTTAATATTTAAAAGTCTCATAACAATTTTGCGAGTTCCGTTTTCTAATTTATACGGACTTTCAGAATGCAATCCGGCATATTTCCTACATTCCATGTATAAAAAGTCCTTGAATCTACAAGAACAAACATTTTAATATCGTATTTTGCCGATTTATTGGGTATATACTGCCTGATAGAACTTTTTAGTGGTAAATGCCCTAACTTTTCATCAGTAGTGACATATTCACCAAAACTATATAGCTTCTTGCAGTTATTTACAAATGATTCAAATACGGATCCCATAAGCTCTAGTTTATCCAGTTCTTTCCTTTTCAAATAAACTCTATCATCATTGAATTTCAGACAACATAACTGGAATAAAAAGCCTTGATAACTCATAGTCAGATGAAATATTTCTAGTCCTGTGGCATCAGTGGCCCAGATATTGCTCACATTTACAAGCAATGATATGAGCTGTGAAAGCTTTTACCTAAATTAATTAAAAAACTGATGAAAGCTTTAACTTCAATTAAATTAGTTCTTTTAGCATCACGTTCTTTCTAAAAGCTATCCTTAATCTTTTCTATATAGATATTTATGCAGTCCACAATGCTCTCCATTTTGGTATTATCAAATAGTAATAGTCAAGAATCTATTGGCAATGATATGTTACCGACATTTCCAGGCAAATTAGTTACGATGTTATGCGAGAGTTCTTATAATTTGTCTTGGTTTATTTTTATTCCATTTTGAAATGCCGTCTTTTCCAGAATAATATTCATTATAGTTGGATGTATAAGTTGCATCATTTGAATCAAGTTTTCTTCCGATGAAGTTTCATGAGCACTAAATTGCTCTTCATTGATATATTCATTATTCTCTTTATTCATTGATTCTTAATCAGTAGATACATCCACTAATAAAATTTTCATGTGCTTCATTTCATCTTTATAACTTAGAAATCGATACATTTTAAAATTCTCACACAAGCATTATTCAAAAGAAAACCTAAATGCGAGAACACAGTTGGGTCTAACAGGCCCAAAAAGCCAATTTTTAATATAAAAACAGCTTCAAGGAATTTGATCATCAACGGAATCGAAAGAGAGCGCCTTTGATAGCAGCTACTGAAAGACTTAACCATTTTCACAAAAGGGTAAAGGTTTCACATTCAATTATATACGTACTCGGGCCTGTTCAACCCAACGCACGTTCTTGCGGGTTTACTTAGGTATGTGCATTTTTGAAGAATTCTTTTTTCATAACATTAATCTTTATTTAAGAAATTAATGTGTTACTTATACAATACAAGTAGTAATGATATTGCTTAATTTTACTTATTTATAACAATTTATAAATATTTAATAAACTTTATAATAAATGAAAAATTATTAAGGAATAGCAATTTTTTTTATTAGCAAGTATTATTTATTAATCCTTGTTTATAAATAAGACTTGCACAGAAATAGTGTTAGAACTTATTTTCCTTATCATTTAATGTAAAAAATAAGAAGCGATGCTTGAAAGGTGTACAAATTCAGATTTGAATTATATTCAATATCCACTGGATACTGGTAAGTAGGCGTGTGAATTTGTTTGTGGCTCAAATTTTGCAAAGGTTTGTATAATTGATGTGGTTATCAAAAGTGTTACAAATGGTGGTCTACGAGTGATTGTTGGATGGATGAAAGTAAATTTGATCTTAGTTTAGTTTAATTTTTTTATTAACATCACAATAGAAGCAACACGAGGGCTATTGGCGACGGATCTCTAATTTTGAACCACGGTCAAGTGTCGAGGACGACACCCGAGCTGGCACCTCCCTCTCTTAACATCCACACCACGCCAATGGGAGGACTTTGGGCCCAAACAGATTTAACGTGCATCAGCCCCGGCTAAACAGCAGGTCTTTGGCGGACAAGGATCGAACCCGCGACTGAACGAAAACTGCCGGCCGCTAGTCCACGACCTTGACCACTAGGCTACAGCTGCCCCGTAAATTTGATCTTACAAAATAAGATAAGTACTTTTTCTTCTATTTATTTCCACTATTAATCATAACCCAATCATCAAATACAATTTTTATGACATTATTCTTAATAACTTTAACAAAATCCATCATTTCCATATGTTGTATCAATACAATCCAATTTTGAGCAGCAATGGTTTAACAAGAAAACAGTGGTTTTGACTGCACTTTGGTTTTCCATTGTCAAGGGCATGGGCTAAAATAAGGTTTTACTGATTGTTAGAATTAAGAACTAATCATACAAAAAAAAATTGTTTATAACATCAAACAAAGTAGAAAAACAAAATCTACTATTCTGTAAAATAATGCCCAAAATTCAAAACTTACAAATAATTCCTCTGCCCATCTTTAATATTAAATTACAAGTTAATGCTAATAAATTTTTTAAAGTTATGTTGGTGTCTTAAAACATAAGTTGTAAAGATATGTACTAAAATAAAAATGGAATTCTCAATAAATTAAATTTAAAACTGCAATTTTTTTTCCATTTAAATTGAATTTATTGTTAAAGATTTTATGCAAATCAAAATATTTTAAAGGAAGAAAAGAAAATTACGGAAAAGAACAGAATTGCAAATAATTCTTTACAATTTCAGATTGTCTGAATGATTAATAAACAAAATATTTAACTGAAAATAGAGTTCTCATAGTTATCCTACAATAAACCACAATGAGTAATCATGGTATTACTCAAATATTCATATTTTGAAACATGAGAGAATTATATTTAAGCCATTATAAAACTCCTTCAGCAACAAAATAATTCAATAAATCTTCAAGATGTATTATACAATTATCCTGAGTAGTTTAGATGTTACAAAAGCTCTTCCTAATATTTCAGGATGCAGTACTTGAACAAGGAATACACTCACAAAGGTATTGAAATGAATTATATAAGCATACTAAAATCTTGATTAGTTTTGCAGATATGGATTGCTTATATTTAATTACGAAAATAGAGAGAGAATTTATCAAAGATCAATTCGCCATTTTTACGGATAAAAAAAAAACGATAAAATGTTACCCATATGTAGACACATGCATCAGCGTTTGTGATAATTACAAATATTTTTATAAAGCAATACAGTAGGTTCAAATTAATTAATAAAGTAAATTTCTTCAATTTCAGTCAGCATTCTTATCAAAAGGTAACCAACTTTATAGTTCACAGATTAGCTAGTGTGCTAAATATTTATTTTTATGATAAAGATGTAGCAGGAACAGCACGGAAAAACAATCTGATATAAAAACAAACCATATAGATTACAATATATAACAATTCACACACTGGAGAGAAGAAATAAGATTCTAGAAATTTCATATACAACGTGATACGCCACTTGCATAACTAAATGGTTTATAACCCACCACTAAGGCGATTAAATAAGATTTCAAATTAAATCATAATTTATGATTAAATATGATAAAAATACCGATGTTAGAGCATATTTAATCCATGAAAAGTAAAATAGATCGGCAAACATAAGATTACAATATAACTAAGGTAGTGTCCTGTCGAAATCACCCAAAATGCCAATTTAAATATAATACATATAAAAAGATCAATAATCAAACAAAAGATTTCGAGAGAACACATTTAGAATTCTTTAATACTTACGGCTAAGTCGATACACATTGAAGCGTCCAGCATGAAGGAAATCCAATGCAACAAAAGTTTTAAGAGTATTTCAGACCATCAGTCGCGACAGTAACGTCAAATTACTGTGCCCTTGTAAGTCAGCGGTTACAGTGAAGATTTACAAATGCCAAAGATGACATTAGTTTCAAACATGCAAATTTATTTTTTGGGCTTTTATAACAAAATTTATTATAATATTTATGTTCAAATTAAGAATATTGAAATATTTATTCAGACACGATTATTTGCTTAACACTTTTACATAGAAAAATAGACGCATGAAGAGCTTAGTATTTGCTGTTCTCCCAACTCACCGAAATGAAGAAAAACAATAATGATAAACGAAGAAAAAGTTTGAACATTTGAGTTGGATAAAATACATGTTCCGGTTGAAGAGATATTTGGTATTGCAATTACTCGTTTGAAACATCATTTGATTCCACTCCTTTGATTGGCGAAATATTTGTCAGTTTTCAACCAGAGCTGTAACTCGCTAATAATATTAATAAACTTTCAGTGAAGAATCCAGGGAGTAGGCACGGGGGCATGTGTCCCTACTCTGTCATGATTTCAAGCAAATACAAAAGAATATACCTAAATAGGAAATTCCCACCAAATTGTCACACCAAATTCAAAAGCATTTGTTTTGTTGCTTTATTTCAAAGTTGTTTGATGTGTCTTCTTATAGGACCGGGTTATCTATCATACTGTAATTTGATCTAGCATAACAACGTTCCAATGTGCCAGTGAAAGTCCTTGAATTCACCTCCATTGAAACCACATGCAAGACAACAATCAAATAGTAGCGAGTGCCAGTACAGTGGACTCTTTACTCAGTATCATATCGAAGCCTTTGATTTTTTTTTTTTTTTTTTTTTCATATGAAAAGAGGCATATTAAAAATGTGCTCAGTGCACATATGAATTAAAAAATATAAATAAAAGAAAAGGGAGGGAAGAGATGATAGGAAAGTGAATGAATTACTTACAATGAGAATGAAATTTTAACGCATGCAAGAAAACTAGGTTTAATGAGTGATTTGAGCAGGAAACAAATTCAGCATTAGGACTAATATATTCCACTCGTTGCTACACACTTGCCTTTCTTCTGGCCATTGTAGCATCATTATTGTAAGCTTGCTCTCTATAACTCATAATGTCGATTCCATCAGCGTCGAGCTTACTTAATATCGTTTCAATAATATCTTTGGCTACTTTGTTTTTTATTTCAGTGAAATCTATAAAATATTCCACTACTCGTACTTATCTATCTACATATCGCAATACTTGGCTTGTTTACCCTTTCTGGGAATTATCGGGGGTACTCTCGAACATCATGGAATAACATTTGGCCTTTTAAACCTGATGTATAACTTTTTTGACAAACTTTATACCCAAAATTTCAATAAAATCGTTTTGAATCCCTGGTGACATGGTAAATTACCTTTTCGGTCCATTTTTATTCTTACTAAATGTTCTCGAAGAACAGGTTCGTACTTTGTCAGCAGATACACATATTCTAAAAAAATTGCCTCTATTGGAACCGGTATCATTTTCCCTCTTTTGCACTAAAAAGCCGAATTTTGTTTTACAAGGAATCTAATTATATCAAACATTCTGGTTAGAATTTCATGTTATTTTTTTTTATTATTTTAGCTACGACTTCCTGCTTCTTCTAATTAATAGACTATTCTTTTTGAAGTTTTGTTTCCAATTTCTTCCCTTTCCAAAAATGTTGATTGTGTGTAGTGCTTGATTCAAGGTTGGTAACTGTAGGGTTCAGTTTCTACCAAGTATTAAACCCATCGGAGGAGTAAAACTTCAACCAATTCGTAGAGTTTAAGCCCTCGTGTTGCTTCTAGTGCAACATTAATAAAACCAAACCAATCGGTGAGTTTAAGTTCTCAAACAAATGACAACAGAATCAAAACAACAATGCTTTAGAAGGAAAATAAGCCATCCTAGTGCTTAAAACTTTTTCGACCTTCATCATCAATACCATTATCGCGTTAGCTACTTTCTTGACAATGCTTTAGATGTTTTAGAGTCTGTCTCTGATTGATCCGTGCGTCATACTGTTAGTTTTTTAGTGAAATTTGTATTTATACTCTAATAATTTCAGTACCTCACCGTGCATTATTTAAGTTAATTTGGTCATTCTGATATAATAAAGCCCCAGATTCATGATTGGCGCATCATCCCACATTATGTTACAATTTGAACGGAAATCCTGTATTTATTTGCTGTTATTTGTTAAAACACGCTGTTTTAATCTTTTCGGTACAAGTTGTATTTCTTTAATTTAACTTTTATTTGTTTGCCATACAACAATACAAATTGTCTGTCTATGATATTTTAATATTACTATGATGTTTTTCTTTTGCTCTTTCAGTAGATAGTGAATTATTGTTCTCTAAACTCAATTTATACACGACCTCTTTTCTGAGCAATTGAAATGCTTCAACTTTATGTAGCCGTAACTCGGTCAGTTTTTATCATAATAAAATGAAACTTTTTATATTTACTTTGTTTTTCTGTAATGCATATTTTTCTAAATACAAGTGATAGGACCTGGGGATCGTATAAAAATTTAATTTTTGTAATTTTTTTTGTAAATGGGTTTTTTGGTTCGAAAAGCACGTAAAAACATTCCTTACCTTTTTTAAAACATTTTTCAAATTGGAAGTGCATAGCTAAACCGAACGGCTCGGGATAATAGCTATTGGTTCACATTAAGGCTGGACACTCTGTATATATATATATATATATATTTAAAAGAAGGCCTACATGGAGACTTTCGATTGAGAAAAAACTTGCTTTGCTTAAAGAGTCCCTTCTGGAGGATCAGAGTATCTTCAGAAATAAGTGAGGAAGAAAATATCATTATAATGCAAAAAAAAAAAAAAAAAAAAAAAAAAGACTTATTTTATTTTAAATTGTATATGTATTTCAACTAAATTTGGTTTATTAAATTTATAATATAGTTTTATCATTAAATTATGAAAATTATATATATATATATGTAACGATCCTACGGCTAAAATGTAACGATTCTGTTGACTAAGCAGACTTCAGTTGGGCTTTGGCCACCAATGGCCGAAGCGAAATTACCATACAAATCTCAAATGAACAGAGAGAGAGAGGACGAGCGTAAGAGAACAGCAGTAAGGTAATGAGAGGAGTATAAGAAGAGCAATAAGAAGAGAGCGTTTTTCGCTGTGTTTTGCTATTTATATGAGGGAAAATTCAATTAAACGTCGGAGTCTAAACTGTCTGAATGAAGGGACTTCCAGGGAAGATAAGTATAAACCCAAAGTCTGGTAGGGATCATCCCTACAGGTCTGTTCCGTGAGAAGAGAGCATTGTCAGCGAATTTTTTAAAACGCGTGATTGAATTAATTAAAAATAATAGGAATTGTATCAGGAAATACGAATGAACATTATCGTTTAAAGGAGAGAATGGGGAAATTTAGTAAATTAAATTATTTAAGTGAGAAATTAATGGGAATTAAGTTAAATCATTACAATTTTCCCCCCTCCGCAAGACGCGGATGTGCGTTGGACCTTAACGCACAACCGTACCTTATCGGAGAGTCCAAAAAAAAAAATATTAAAATTTAGATTAAGAATTATTCCTGAAATTTCTATTTGAAATGATTGATCCCGATTAAGAATTATTCCCGAAATTTCTACTTGAAAAGATTGATCCCTAAAAGTCCTTTCATTTTTACAAACACAACTACTTACAATGACTGACTAAAAAAATTTAAGAAAATACATATGAATAGGATATGTAAACATCAATTAATTGAAAAAATAACACACAAAAATATCTCACATAATCATATATAAGGTAAATAAAAACACGTTACAATAAGTTATATGGAACATGAATAAAGTAATAAATAGTAAATACCATAAATGCAAATAAAAAATTTTAATTTGATGGTTTCAGTCCACAAAGTAATAGTCCAATCCTAAATAGGAATGTATACCACTGTTTATACAGTCCATCAAAATTCAAATAGATACAATACTTAAAAATTAAAATAAAGAAATGTAATGCAAAATTATCAGTATACCAGCATTCATGTGATTTTACACAAAATAAAAATAAACAAATTTCATAAACACATACAATAGAAAAAAAAATATTTTTGTGAATACACTCTATGTGAAAACAAAATACAAAAGAAATTGTTTGGGGCTGTACTTGAACCACAGAAAGAACTTGTGGTATGTGAACCACAGTAAAAATTATATTGGTATAGGAACCACATGTTACTCATTTGGACAAAGCCAAAATATAAGAAGGTTGCTTTCATTTTTACTCATGCTCCCTATCAACTGGATAGAAACCATGAGCAAAAAGAAATTCATGTGAGACTGGTCCCTAAGCTCGAAAACACTATGTGGTCAATATATTTTTGTAGAGCGTTGAAGTGCCTCGCACTTCTTCTACTTGCCTTCGGTCGGGAGGAGCTAGATTTTGGAGAAGTTGAGTACTTAACACTAGTATTCGGTGGGCTAAACTGCATTTTCACCAATTAAATTAAATTAATATTTGAAAAAAATCTATCAACATCAAGTATCATTCGCTACAAGTTTAAAAAAATGTATTTGAACTTGAGTGGAGGATTAAAAAGTATTTCATTAACGATTGAAAATTTGAACAAGATATATATAGAGAGAGTGTGCTAATTGTAGGAATTTAAAAATAGAATTCCTTATTCAAACCGACTGACGGTCTTACTTCATTTGATATTTACATAAAAAGTTATTTTCTTCTTTTAAACGTATTAAAGATAGTTTGGGTTGAAGCTGCAGGTTAAAGGCCAAAATTACATGGAATTCACAACGTAAACATAACAAAGCGATAAAAAAAAGTAAAAACTTCTGTTCGATAAAAACAAAAAATAATTATCGCCGTAAAAATTATTCACTTTCTTTTGTATCAAATGTACGAATAATTCCAGCACTTTTCACTCGTATCAAATTTAATATTGGATCAATCCCCTTCCTCAAGCAAGATACATCATTTTTCAGCTTAAGGATTCTTGAAATAGCTACGAAGCTATTCTAGCAGTTCATCTCGAAAAAATCAATGGATTTGATTCCGGCTCCGAGTCCTCATATATGGGTGATATTCTGATGATTTATAAGGAACAGATACGTTAGTGGTCTGTTTGTAGAATATTTAGCAAATTTTTGAAATCGCACCCAAACGCCTTTTTCAAAAATAATCGCCAAGTCTAAAACTCCGCACCGGAACCTTGTTTTCAAAATGGCAGACTCATAGAAAACTGAACGAAAGCAACGATTTTTAAACAGACGAGATATATGTGGAAAGAATTCTACATTTTTTTAAAATGTGGATTTTTTGGAATCTTCACTAGAATTTTTAAAAGATTTCTTCCGAGTCGCGGAGTAACGTTAAGTTTCAGAAACGACTCGATTAAAAAAAAATGTATCAAATTTAAATAGAAAATACACATTTTCTAGAGACAAATTATTTTTTTTTATATAAAAAGTAAAACAACAGAAAAATTAAAAAATATTGTAAATAAATTTGCTTAAACATTTTGAAATAAATAAAATGTATTTTAGTATTATATATACCAGAACTAAAGAGAAAAAGATAATTCAGGAAAACTAGTTTCATAAGAAAAATTAGTGGATAATGCCCATCAAAAATTTAAAAAAAGATATATGGTTGATAGATTTCCAGGAGTACATAAGCTTTGCAGACTTTAATCTCCGAATTTGGTAAATGTTAGAACATTGCTTCGGCTTAACCTTGCCCAGAATTGTATATTTTATATTAAAGAAAAAAATTTACATTACACAATTTAAAAAGATAAAAGGTCATTGATATATATATATATATATATATAGTCTTGTACTACTTAATTTATTGCATATTTTGATATTACGGATCATTTTTTTGAATGGTATCTTATAGACTATATTATTGATTGATATATGATGGATAATTTTATTTGATATCTTCCTATGATTCTAAATATTTTTTAATTGTATTAATGAATATGGGGTTTATTATAAAAATAGAGATACTTGTATTTTGTCTTGGTTGTCAATGCATGGTATTATAATATGATGGTGTGTATATTATCGTCAAAAAATTACCATTTTGCATTTATGATGTCTATGTGTATTTTTGAAGGGTGAGATGATTTCTGCAGTGCTCATGGATATTTTGATGGATTTATGTGATCTTAATGATTACAAATGCGGGTGCAGACATAATGGTCGGTATATAAAAAAAACTTTAAAACTAAAATAAAAAAATGTTTAAATTTGTTCTTCGTTTGATGGTGTTTTGGGTTATAGAGATAATTACACTAGAAAATGTAAAACTAGAATTTTTCGGAATAGTAATTTTATTAAGAATATATCTAATAACTCTGGATGTAGATTTAAAAACGGATCTAATCAAAATGACATAAAGACAAATAGAAATTTTGAGGCAACTTTTTATGATAGCAGAATTTAAGTGAGTTAAAAGTGCGATTCAGAAAATTGTAGTGATAAAAGCTGCAAAACATGCATCTTGATAGATGCAGAACAGAGAGATGAAAAATCCCTGTTTACATTCTGCGAAACGAACGACTGTATTTATAGGATGGAATGTAGAATATGTGAATATATATATATATATATATCAAAATCTAATTATATTAACATTAGAATGAATCAGTATGGATCAGAAACAAAAAATACCAAAATGAACATCATTTTTGCAGAGTTGAAATTGCGCATTTTAATATGCATGGATTTGATAACATTTATCTGTATATAATTAAGATTATACCCAATAAAATAAAAAAGCTTGTGGTGGGAAAATTTCCATGTAGGATTATTTAAGAATCCTTACCCATATGGTTTAAATATAATATATTATAATGGAAATTTGTTTCAGTTAATGAAAGGAAAAGATATTATGGAATGTGTGTATGTGTGTGTGTCCATTTTTATTTTTTACATTTGTCCATACAAATGTAAAAATAAAAATGTAAGAAATAATAGATGTAAACGTAAAAAAGGAAACACATGGACGCAAATATCATCAGGAATAACATCATAGAATTAGAAAATGATTTTAAAAAGAACTTCAACATTAAAAAAATTAAATACTTCACATTCGGATATTCACTATGTAATTAGAGTTAACATAGGGAGATACTTGAAAAGCTACCGCATGAAGAAAGTTATCATATCATGAAAGACCTAATAAATTACATTATTAATAAACGAAATATCAAGATGCATATAGAATTTTATTTGAAAACTAATTTTGGGGGATGAATCAAATTTAGTTTTCTTAGCAGTTTTCATGGGAGATTTAAAAACCTACAAAGTAGTTTTATTAGAATTAGAATTTTTATTGGGATTTAGGTTTTTTGAGCTGTTAATGTGACATGAAGAGGAAACTCAGATAAAACATATATGTTTTTTTTAATAACCCAAACAACTAACTGCAATATTTTATTAATATTGCCATGTGATAGAAATAATATCAAGTTTTAATTAATTTAATTAGATTTAACATTTTAATGTATTTAATATAATTAAATTTAAATAGATTTTCAGGTTAAAAATTGGAAAGTGGGGGTGTAGCAAAATAAAAGATTGCCCGTGACGAAAAGAGAAATTCTCAATTGCCGACTACCAGAAAATAAATGGTTATCACTAAACTTTTAAGCAAAGATTCGGGAAGAAATTCTGCTGACAACAAACGTATTTGTATTAAAAGTGTTGATGCTATTAGAAATATTTATGGTGCAAATAGAGTAATAAAATTCGAATGCATTGATCATATTAAAAAGCATGTTTGCTGAAGGCTTTGAAATTTGGAATCGAAGCAAAAAGGTCTAGGAGGTCGAGGTAAACTGAGGGACAGTTTTACGGATAAGCAGCAAAATTATTATGACATTGCTATCAGAAGCAATGTTGATAATTTAGAAAAGATGTAAAGAAATTAATACCTTTTCCTATCAAACAGAAATCAGTCCATACATGATTAGTGTCTAATTGGACCCGACAGCTGGTGCAAATTTCAACGAACTACAGTGAATGGAAATACTTACACTGATATAGATAAGGACTACCCAAAACATTATGAACATTATTAGGCTTCGTATGAAACTGTGAACTAAATAAAAGCTTTCCTGAGAAAACACAGAATGTAAATGAAAAGTTTAGAGACATAATGCTTTTGTATACAATTTTTTACAAACCTACTCCGAATACACTCGTGTAGCCGCGGTCATGGTCACGGACTTGTGATCGGTGGGTTTCATCAAGTTATGGATTCGAGCCTTGATGCCACTAAAGACCCGCCGTGTAACTGGGGCTCAAACACTCAAATCTGTGGAGGCTCAAAGTCCTCCCGTTGGCTTGGTGTAGAAGTTAGGAAAGGGAGATGCCAACTCAGGTCACTCAGATTAGATTTAAAATCACGAGGTCCGTCACCAGTAGCCCTCGCGTTGCTTCTAGTGCGTCGATGATAAAACCAAACGGAAGGTGTTCGAATACCTTAAAGATTTGAAAACCCACAAACGAATCTTTAAAATTGACGTTTTAATATTTTTAAGAATCGGAGATTTTTTTTTTAATAATTTCTATAGACCCTTCATATTTTTTTGCTCTGTCTTCCTATTTGTGGGGAGGAGAGGACTTGGCAACATGAGGAATTTTTTCAGGGCGATTAATCGTTAAGTTGGTAACTATACAGATTTTTTCCCCTGGTAACCTGTTTTCCCGCTCTTTCTCTTATCCCTTACAAAGAAGAAAATTGCTCTAAAAAGACATTAACATTTCCGGAATCAAAAATCCCCCCCTTCCAAAAAACATTCCTTCATTGTTACCAATTTTCATAATCTTAAAACGAATTATTGTTGCCATGTATAAAGTACAGTTTTTCATAACACATCTGGCAACAGTTTCAACGCGGTCTCAGAAAAATACATCATATTAATAATGTTATAAAATGTTTAATTATTTTTCTTTAAATTGTACAATACATATGTGCATAACACTCACTAAATTACTAAATTTAGTGAAAAAAAAATTTGCTAATTTTTGACTTCAAAATCTAAACATATAAAGATGCATTTTATACATTTAAAAATGAAATATTGGAGACGTTAGTTCTTTAAAATTAATCTTAAAATAAATTTTAAAATAGGTAAAATAAATTTCAAAATAGTAAGCATAGAGCCACATATGTTACCAAATAAAGTCATAGTAATAGAAACGTGCAAGAGAGAGATCAAATTGCTTATAAAAGTATTTAATTTATGAGGAAAAGAAATTGTTAAAATGATATAATTTCTGGCAATGCCGCGAGACAACAGTGCCCCATATTTCATAATTCAAAATTCTGTTATGTTTTTAAACCATATATTTCCACAATAGCATGTAGCAACCCCCAATTTTAATACTTTTTATTCTCTTATCGAACACTGAAATTAACCCTTCATCAGAAATGAAAATATGCAAGGCAAGAACTTATTTCACTCTGATAGTTTTGAACCTCTCCTATTGCTGGTGTTTAGACGCCAAGCGGAACACATCCCTCGATTACAAGTCCGAAGGTAAGTGTATTTCAGGAAATATCTCTAAAAAGTATTGAGTAAGCAATATTCGTTTTTCATCAATAAACGAACCAAACTTATGACCCAATTTAGTGGTTGGATTCTACTTTAGCCCACGCCTTGGCGACAGAAAACGGCTTATTACACCCTTTTTTAATCTAACCCTGTTCTTAGCACGATTAAATTTTTTTTATTTTCATTAATCAAGGCATGGACTGAAATAAGAGCTTGCCAATTTCGCTTGGTTTTCATTCAATATGTTTTCAAACTAAATATTAACACTTTCGATGGATAGGAGTAAAGATGCGAATGGTTGTATCATATTTTAGCGTGCTGCTTGGCAACGCGATTTTCTTTGGCGATAAATCGTTGAATTGGTTACATTTCTTTTGGTAAACGTTATTTTGGTAAGCCCTGTAATCACCTATTTGGTGCGAGTTTGAAAATCTCACTAAGTAGAACGCTAAACTAGAATTTTAATATGTGAGTTTGTAAATACATCATTTATCTTCACTGACACGCATACACGGAAGCAAACTGAAATAGCCTTTTTCTCAATTTTATACAGTATTACTTTTCTGAACTGCACATTGACATTTTACTGTTAATAATTACTGGTGAAATCCTAATGAAGTCCTTATGGTTGGATCCAATTTCAGGTCATACCCAGGTGATAGGAAACAAAATGGCTTCAAAACGCGGGATGGATGCAGCGAATCGGCTACCCCTTCTAATGCTATCCTCTGTTGCATCCTTTCTTAATGCAGTTTTACTTTTAGCGCGATTTGACGCCATTTTTTTCCATCGTCAAGATATGGGTTAAAATAGAAATTTAACTCAGAATGTTTAGAAAGTGGAGGTTATTTGAAAGAGGAACAGATGAGAATGTTTGGAACACATGCGTGATAACGGCTCCGATTAGCCTTTTTTAGTCGATGACCAAAGTAGAATCTGAAAATTACAGCAAGTTACTTTTTCTAAATTTATTAAGGTTGCCTGATAGGTATATATATACAGGTCAGAATATCCTAAATAACAAAAAATGTCACGAATGGAAAACAATATTTTCACGTTGTTCCCCCGTGTATCTTGAATGGGACTTAGTTTCTCAGATAACACCTTTTTCACGCAAGAATGCCAGGTACTTACCAGTTACAGCGGCGCACGACGATGAATCTCCAAACGACTAAGAAATATCAACAAGATAAGTTATATTGCTAGATGAGCTCTCTAGTTTGGAAACGATCTTGGCGTAATCGTAATTTGACGGGCGCCGCTATAACATGGAAGTAACGAATACTAAACTTTGCATAGAACTAATCCGTATTTCATTTCTGGACGTACGCATCTCAAATAAAATAAGTTATATCTGAAAGACTAATTCTATTTTAAATTTGTTTAAAAACAGCTTAGATATCTGTTTAGAAAGCTTGGTACTTTTGCATTTCGCCGATGCAGGTGATAAAATCGCCAAAAATGATACAACCGGCGCTAAACGGTGTATGCTATTAGTTGTCGCCAATAAAGTCCGCTTGGAGAGATGTGAGCAAACGAAATGGAAAAGTACCGAAACTTTTGATACCTAACTTTATGTTATTTTTAAAGTAAAAACAACAACTGGAAACAAGCTTTTCCTTTCATTTAAATGAAAGCATAGAATAAATTAAAACATCTTCGTCAATAAATTTCCAATCATTCCCATGCAGTTATAAATATTCTATAAATATATTACAATTTCAAGCTGATGTTTCTAAATAGCAATTTAAGTAACATAACTTGGTGATATTTTAAAATCATACCCTATCACTGTTCAAAATAATGCTATAAGAATATTGTGTGTATGCGCCTTTTTAATCTCAATAAATTTCGAGAAAGTTGGGATAAAAAGCACATTACTTTATTAATCTATGTTCATTTATTTCCCCTTATATAAAAAAGTGGTTAAGTTTAAAACCCAATGCTGTGTGTGGAACATCGTCAATTTGGTGATTTCAATTCATATCAAATTTTAAAAAACTCTAAAAGAAGCAGACAAGAGCGGAACTCCACTGCAGTACTAAAAGCCTCTTGTATCCATGAAAGCAACAGTAGCAATAAATAAATAAAATTAAATTAAATAAAAAAAATTAAAAAAATTAAATAAAAATAAATAAATAAATAAAAGCCAGGTGGCTATGACGCCGTATTCTTAAAAAGACAAGGCACCTCATTTATTTTGGTAAAAAATAATTGCTATTAATATTTTGGAACTTTAATCAAAGCTTTCAAGCATAATTGTAGGAAAGTTTAATGCAAATTCAAAAAAAAAAAAAAAAAAAAAAAATCAAACGCTCAATGATTTTTTAAAATATTTCAAACTGTTGCACATTTAACAATATTCGACACACACGCACACATTATCAGGATCTGTTCTTTTATAGCTCTGATTTTTTAAGCATTTTTATTTATCTTTGAGGATGAGATTTTATAATATATCAACTAGTTTTTCTGTAAAAAAAAAAAAAATGAAGTAAAAATCAACGTCAAATTATAAAAAATTATATATATATTTACATTGAGTCATAACCCTCATACATTACATTTTAGTACTTTTGTATGCAAGAAAAACAGTAAACACTTAGTTTTCATACATTGAAAGTTGAAAGTACCTGAGATTCTAAACAAAAATAAAGAGTAAAGGCCAAAAATAAATACAAAGAAACTATTCCAAACTAACACAAACATTTTGTTTCAATTTTCAACGTCAAAGGACACAAATGAATTAACTAAAAAAAGATCTTTAGAAGATCATTTTCAAAAATAATTTTTATAAATGGAAGTTAAAAAATTTAATTAAAATTACTACAAAGTTATTAGAAATGCATCATCTTTAGTTCTTTATGTTATTCATCTTTTATTTTTGTTCCTACCTTTTAACAGCCAGCCTTATGCATATGCATTTGTTCATTCAGAGAAGGTTTGATGCGCTCATTATAAGATCATACTTTTCATTCTCCAACTAATTGTTCTGTGATAAGAAGTAATAGGATTGGGCGTGTGTTGAACATTTTGAACGTTGTAACTTATGACACCCGAAATCATTATTGAAGAACCAGCTTTGAAAAAATCAAACTGATTTTATTTAATTCTCAGAAGGATCCAAAAATACATAACTTTTTCGAAAGTGGAACAGAAATTTTCTCGCATCCTCAACTAAAGATTTACTGAAAACTATCTCAATGGCTCATATGTGGATCCGAGTCAAGAACCAACTTCAATACTGGATCCGATTCCAATCTCAGCTAACCGACGACTGATTAATCTCCTAGTTGTAATGCCGTGTGCATAAAAGTACTCCTTAAATCTTGAGACTCCCATCTATCAGTCATTTTGATTTCGTAAACGTAATATTAATTCTATGGAGTCTCTACTACCGTCCTCAAATCTATACCATTTTATCTATTTAAATGCCCCCCCCCCCAAAAAAAAAAAAAAAAAAAAAAAAAAAACACGCGCCTGGAAAAGCAAGGAAAAAAAAAAAAAAAGAAGGTTTCTGTGGAATAACATTTTTTTTTTCGATTTTTAAAATAGTTTAGAATATTTTTGAAGACCGGAAAACTCACAAAAGAATCTTCACAAATCAGAGGAAAGCAGAAGAATTTTTACAAATTAGAGGAAAAAAGTAATTCCTCAGAAGCATTTATTAGTTTTTGCTCTTTCGAATGCACTTACTTGTATTCAAATAGATCAAATAGCAAAGATGTGATAATTAAAGTCGAAATTCCATAGGATTAACATTACGTCCACGAAATCAAAATGACGGGTAGGCCGGAGCCTCAAACTAAAATTGAAAAAATTTCACTTATGTTTTTCATTTATGGTGATAAATTGTCGTTTTCCAGGACATTTTAATTTACTCTCTTACTGGCCGAAGAAAAAAAATTTTTTTTTTAAAATCAGTTCATTTTTACTCTTTTGCACAGAAAAGTGTTAGATTTTTTTTTAAAAAAAATGATTCGTATAAATATTACACATACACGCGCGCGACTTTCTATTTTTAAATTCCTACTAATAACTATAGTTCACACTCTCCCTACATATATATATTTATATATCTTGTTCAAATTTTCAATCGTTAATAAAATACTTTTTATTCATCCACTCAAGTTCAAATACATTTTTTTTTTGAAACTTGTAGTGGATGACATTTGATGCTAAAACAGTTTTTTCAAATATTAATTCATTAATTAAATTTAATTGGTGAAAATGCAGTTTAGCCCCAACCACTCGGCGCGATTTTGAAAAATTGCCAAATTTGGAGGGTTTTTTTTTGTTGAACGTTAAGTCCACAAAGCGGACCAGGGTAGTCACATTTGGCAAAATACCGCCAAATAATTCCTGTCACCAAGGGTGCTTGGGCTAAACTGCATTCCAACCATTTAATTTACCCGATGAATTAAGAAACAAGCCAATGCTTCTACCATGTCATTTGTTTTGCAATGGCAAAGTTGGTAGAGTGTCGGTGTAAAATCTTCATGTCTTCTGATCGAATCTTGTCGAAACATAAAATTTTTTTATTTGATTCTCGAATAATTAATTTAGTTTTATACGGGAAAATAAAATTTGCCACTTAATATTGTGATTCTGTCATAAGTATATACATATTTATATTAATTGTAATTATTTAATAAAAAGTAACTCAAATAAAAATTTCCATTGTTGATCTAAGTAGGAATTGATTTAATTTTTTTTCTTTATTACTTGTTTTGGCCTTTACTTCCACAAAAATATTTTTTATTATTTAAGTTGCCGTTTTATAATTGAATATTATGTTGCCACCCAAACTGAGCTCGTACGCAAAATTTTAAAATTCTAACCTAATGGAAGTAAAAGAAAAATCGATGAAAAGATTTGTTCTAAACTGATACACTTCGCAAGGTAATAAGAAATATAAGAAAAAAATATTAAACACAAATTGTCGGAAAACGGCATTATAATTCTTACATTGGTAAAAGAATAGTATTTAGAATAAAATGGGTTTAGATTTGTTTGAATATCAAACGCGGATGTCCCAGTTTGATTCTGATTAAAAATTCAGGAAAGCTGATCTTCAAAAATGTAGACTTGCACATTCTAAGGAAAAACAGCGTTCGATAAATTTAAAATTTTAAGCAGTTCGTTTTACGATTATTGATCGAGAAAAAGGGACGTTAATTTTTTTCTGCACCTCATATCAAGCATACCTTTCCTTTTTTTGGTTGTGCATGATTTTAGCATGCACAACCAATCATTTTTAAAAGCAGTGTTTTAAAAATGATTTTATACGGATTGCGGCCATAAAAGACAGAATTTTCATTTACTATAGAAAAGTGAGCACGATAACCCTGAAAAAATGAAACCCAGACAGAATAAAAACAATATAATTCTTCCCTTTTTTCATGTTTCTTTCCCCTCGTAGAAAATAATATTATCAGTGTCTCTCCAAATAAAAAAATATGGTAGTGCATTCAGTAAAGACTTCTAACTATATTATCGATTATGAATAAATAATAAAAACGGCGGAAAAGAAAAAAAAATTATAAATGGATTATAATTTATTTCGAATTGAAGGAAATAAAGAGCTATTGGGGAGAATAAAATTGTATATCTGTTAATATCAGTAAATAAAAATGATTTATATTCACTATTAAATCATAATAAAAAAAAATTCAGATCTTCATAAGTAACAAGTAAAATAAAAACACGAAATATATGCTAGACCTTCCAATGTTAACGTTAGTATTGTGGGAAAAAAAAAAAGAAATGAAAAGGTTTATGTACTCAAAAAATACAAATGTAAATAAATTACTTCTAATAAGATTGAACTTTTTATTATGAAGATATGTAAAATGCTTTTAGCAATGATTTTGCGATGATAGAAGTCTCTGTTATCTTGTTTATTTATATACAAGAATCATTTTTTTTCCGAAATGAACTCTTAGCTATTTTCATAAAATAGCACTTTTTAAAACGTTTTTCTGAATTTCACTTGGTGTGTGTGTGTGTGTGTGTGTGTGTGTCATCAAATTTTCGATCGTTAATTTAACCAACTTCCCATCAAGCTAGAAATCTGAAACCTTGGGAATCGTTCTCACTAGCCTAACAATACGATATTTGGACATTTGCGACAAGTTTTAGCTAGTATTTTCTTCAATAATGCAGTTTATCCCAACCACTTGGCGCGATTTCAAAAATTGGCATCAAACTTGGCGATTTTTTTGTTTGGCTGAACGTTAAGTCCGTAAAACGGACCAGGGTAGCCACATTTGGCAAAATACTGCCAAATAATTCTTGTCGCCAAGAGTGATTGGGTTAAACTGCATTCCAACCATTTAATTTACAGAATTAATTAATTAATTTTAGTTACTTTTAACGTTTTTATGTATTTCACTTGGTTCGTGTTTCTGTGTGTGTGTGTCATCAAATTTTCTATCGTTAAATTAACCAACTTCCCATCAAGCTAGAGTTCTGAAATTTCGGGAACCGTTCTTACTTGCC
>BMAW01086105.1:124669-262053 GCA_019974015.1 Nephila pilipes
ATATTCACCCAATTACCCTTTAATAAGAGTTCATATAGAAAAACAATTCTGCTTCAAATGAAAATTTGTTATATGAGTGAAAAAACAATTTTATTGAAGTATTAATAACGAATATATATATATATATATGAATAAAATATTTAAAACCTAAGTAATTGACAATGGTTTTCAGAAATTAAATTTATTTCTTTTGTGACTACATAAAAAATATTAAAAGAACGTTCAATGCTGAAACGTCACTGATTTATTAATCAGTGAAATAGTAAACAATTTTTTTTGTAATAAATTAACTGTGCTATGAATTTTACATAATCACATTTTATCATTATAATTTTTTTTATTTAGAATTATTCAATTATGCTTCTAACTGCAAGGACTCAAGTTGATTTTTTAAATTGCTATTTAAGTTCAAGAAATACAGGGGTATTCAAAATGATTCCTCCGATTTTAAAATTTCGTGTGTGTGTTTTTAGAAATAAACAACACAGAATACACGAATACAAAGGAAAAATGTGGAAGTTTTATATTATGAACAATAGGTGACCCTCATGTTTCTTAGTATAGCTATTTCACGAAATCTGTTTTAGAAGCTTTCGAGGAGCGACCCACAGTTAATTGGATTGTTCACAGTGGATTTGATGATTAAATGTTACACAGGTTGCCGCTTAAATTATCTGATATGATGATCACTCATGCGATTTCTTCCTTTGGGGAGGGGGTTGTAAAAGGTAAAATGCAAGTGTATCGAATTGACATTAGTGTTTAACTAAAGGAAGTTATATCGAGCACTAGTAAAGAAAATCTTCTATATTATTCTTCGCATTCGTATATTACTTATCATTCTAAGTCGTTTATTTATGAAAAAATAGTATTTTGAAATCGAATGAATCATTTGGAATAACCCTGAAAATTGCTAAGAAATCATTAAACAAATATTAACACGTGCGGTGTAATGCTTTGTTTTTTTTTTTCTCTGCAAAAATGTAAGATAAATTATACATTTTGATAAGCCTTTTTGTCTATTTTGTAAGGATATAGGATGACTTACGGTTTTTCGTCACAAAATTCTACTAGTGATACAAAATGAAAGGTCCAGACAATAAACAGTGTCAATCCTTATAAAAAAACACAAACAGTAAAACCTCGCTTAACGAGTAAAATGAATTTAAAAAAATAAAGGATTTATTTAATAAGTGACGTTTTCGCATAATCAATAATGACCTTCTCGTATTTAATATATTACCTTAAACTAGGAATTTTGAGATTAGTTAGGCCAAATGAATACAAGGGTTAGTGTTAAGAAGACTCCGATGATAGATGAGAATTGAATAATAAAATAAAAATATGACTCAAATAAAAAAAAACCCATCATTTGGTGCCTTCAGTAAGTTTTTTAAGCAACGTGATTAAAATTAACAATTCTTACCCGGAGAGAGATGATAGTTATGGAACCCCATCGACTAAATTATAATTGTTTCATTGCTTAACGAAGCAAGTTTAAGTGTTATGTGTGTGATTCGTGACTGTGACCTGTCTGTATGAATGACTTAATGTGCGCGTCTAAATCTTGGTAAGTTTCTAATTTAAGTGTGATGCCAGGAGGGATGCAGGGTAGCCGCAAAGAGACAGAAAGCGTACTTTCCTACTGAAAATGGGATTCACGCTTCTGAAAATCAAATGTGGAACGACCATCTTCGGGTCTTTCATGTGTAAATTGAAAGAGTCCAAGGAGGACCTTTCCTAATTAAAATATATCCATGATCGTGGGGAACCACATATTACGAAGAAAGAAGAAGTACCAAATTATGAACCTACTGCAATATTCCGTGTTTAGTTCTCGTTCAACCAGTGGCTCTTAATGGGGCTTGTAATCTCACATTTTTCCAAACTTGTGCTCACTTCCTGTGGAGCTTGTAGTTGGAGATAGATTCTATGGCCAAAACTATGGGAGTGAAGATGGATAAGATTGATATCAATAAGCTTGGGGAAAAGCGCAACCAAGAGCCATCCTCAGAAGAGTTTATATTAATACAGGTTTGGTTATTAAGGCTCCCGTCTACCCGCCATTTTGATTTCGTGGACGTAATGTTAATCCTATGGAATTTTGACTTTAATTCTCACATCTTTACTATTCGATCTATTTGAATGTAATAAAGTCCATTTGAAAGACCAAAAAATAATGAATGCTTCTGCGGAATTACTTTTTTCCTAAGATTTTTAAAAATATTTTTATTCTTATTTTAATTATTCGTTTTTGAGTTTTTCGGTCTTTAAAGAATATTTTCAAATATTTTTCAGAATCGAAGGAAAAAATTAATTCCACAGAAGCATTGATTATTTTTTGCTCTTTCAGATGCACTTTATTGCATTCAAATAGATCAAATAGTAAAGATGTGAGAATTAAAGTCGAAATTCCATAGGATTAACATTAATCTGACGAAATCAAAATGGCGGGTAGACGGAAGCCTTAACGTCGCACTAGAAGTAACGCGAGGGCTTCTACGAGTGACGGACCTCTTCATTTTGAATCTCGGTTAAGTGACGAGGACGATATCTGAGTTGTCACCTCCCTCTCTTAACTTCCCTACCATGCCAACGGGAGGACTTTGAGGTTTGACATATTTTTCATGCATCATCCCCGGCTGCACGGAAGGTTTTGCGGCATCCAAGCTTGAACCCACGATTCTACGAAAACCTCTGGCAGCGAGTTCGCGCCCAAGACCACTAAGCTACCACGGCCAAAATCAGATATCAGAGCAAAGCAACAAACTTTTTGCGTAATTAGAGAAATGCTGAAAGCATGGGAACTGTTGCATCGAAGGTTGATGCAAAGCAGAACTATGCATGTTACAAATTTATTGAACGGTAATTCTGTATCGCATTTCAACCAAATTTTAAAGAATGGCCAGAAAAAATAATTTCTAGACAGCTTTTTAGTAAAGAAGAATCAGATATGTATCATGAAAATAATATACTTATTATTTCGAATTTTTTTTCACACAAATCGAATCCGCATATCCGGAATGGTTTATCCTGCAATAGAAGAAAATTTGAAGATGCCTTCCAAACTTCATTAATGATATATAATTTTCTTTCAATAAATGTTTGAGTGTTTTTTTCGGCATGGAATGCGCATTATGTATTTTATATTAATTTACATGGGCAAATTGTTTCACTTAACGAATAATTTGTATTACGAGCAGGATTCTGAAAGGAATTATTCTCATCGAAAGGTCTCATATTTCTTAAAGTTTCAAAACCTCGAATGTGCTTATTATTTTATTTAATAGTGTAAATATTTCCGCATCGCTTAAAAGAAACCGCGTGAGGATATTCCCAACAGAACGGAATTTATTAAAAAATAAAGCAAGCGGAAAATGGGATTCAAACAATGTTTATATTTTGGCTGCTCGATGATAAGTGTTATTTTCCAGGCAACAACAGTTTTTCTTAGTTACCCGTGTTTTGAATTTTATTATGATTAAATACTGAATGTAAGCCTCAAGTAATATTATTTTAATTCCAAATATTAACTACAACTCCTACTAATCATCTGTGTAAGAGGCGACTAAAATGGGTACCCAGCGTCTAGGGGTACTACCCTACCTCTGGGGATTATACCAGGGGACCACAGGGACTTGCCTTCTTTAGCTAAGTAGTAGGCATCATGATCCCAGACACCCTGGTGATCTTTTTCTTTCCCATGAGATTTACTGTCTGTGGAAAACACGGGTGACGCACTCCCTTGATACCCTAGCGATCCTTCTCTATTTTCGACCCTCCTTCTTGTCAACCAATTTTTGTCTTTTTTTTTCAATTTTTTCACACCTAGACCACATTTAAATCTTGTTTGGAGCAGCATAGTCACATCTGGCTCTTGCGCCAATAACTTTTACATTCATTCACTCACTATTAATTATATGTATTTATTACTCATTTTTTTTTCTACATAAGTTTGGGATCTAAGCGCCATTTTCCAGCATTTTGTATTGTGAAGTAAGCTTTTTATAAGAATTTTAAGCTGAAGTGAGTTTTTTTTACTTTTTCTTTAAATTTGAAAGATGAGCTTCTTTGATTCTGTCAAAAGACCATCAGGTAAACGTTCTCTCCCTAAAGGAAATTGACGAGTAATATGTGTACGATATGCAAATCTGAGCAATGATTTCCTGAACAATACAGCTTCTGGAAAAAAATCCAAAAATGTGCTGACTTATCATTCATTGAAAATAATCGTAGTTTTGATTTTAAGGTGTTTTTGACAAATAAATATGTTTATAAACATTCATATTTATACTTCTTCCAAAAAGTGCGGCTGAAATATCACACTAACAGAGGTTCACGCATTAGAGGTTTATGTAGTATTTATTCAATTTGAATGCGCGAAAACTGCTGTATGCTATGTTATTTTAGAAATTTAAGAATGTTGGGTAAAAGAAAAATCCTCCCTGAAATGAAAATAATTCCAGATGTTTTGTGTATGCTAGCAAGGGAAATCGCGGACGAGGTCATGCAGCAAGGACAACTTTCCGTGGTATCATGGACTTGCTTCCACCAGCAACAGAAAAGTCTTAAAATAATGCTATGAATGCTTTGGAAAAGTGCAGATACAAAAGGAGTTGCAGATACAAAATACTAATTAGGAAGAGTGACCTTCACAAATTTGTCAGATATTATTATCAAGGGGGATGGGACATCGAAAATCTGTGGTTATCCTTCTCGTGTTGAGGTATGTGCAATTGTAGGGGACAGAAATGGTATTCTTATTGTGATTCCTGTGGAAAAGACAAAAAGGGTCACCTGCTTATAAACAGTGAAAAACACACCACGAAAAAGAATGTTTGGAAAACCAGAGTGGCTCGACTGGTATGATGGAAACTGTTAACAAAGTAATCGTTCTTGTGAGATGCGTTTCTTACATTGGTGACGGTGATGCGAAAACTTTCTGTTGCTGCATCTATTCCATATGGTGAAGGCACTCCAGAAACAAAACTAGATTCTGTCGGACAGATGGAAAAAAGGAACTAATTGAGAGAGTGTTTAATTAAATAAGCAAGCTCCAAAGTCACTGATAAGAAATCAGTTAGTGGTTAGGGCGTATCTACCTACAAAATGATTGACTTGATTACTGCGTATTGAGGAAATGATATCAAGCAAAATAAAACATGCCTTACAGGAAAAGCTGTTTAGGCGATGCATTTTCATCTCAGTTCCAGTGACAAAGAACCATTGCAGAGATTTTGTCCTAAAAGTCTTAATTCTTGTAAACACCCAAAGAATTTAAAAGAAAGGTTGTAAGAGTAAAATGAGTTCCATTTTGATTGAGTGGTTGTAAGGTGGTGAGAGAGGTTGTAAATAAAAATAATTAGTCAGTTCAGACCTTTTTCTTTTTTAACTGCAAAACTTTAATTTAAACATTAATGCAGCACGAAGCACAACATTTGAGATAATACTACACATCTACAGAATTGTCAGACATGGCTAGTTCTTTCGCCAATGTTCTCCTTCTCCCTCTCCCGACTCGTCTAGCGTTCAGTTCCATTTTGCTCTGCTCGTCAAGTTGAGTTGTTCTTCAACTCCGAATCAAATTGAGCTGTTATTTTTTTCACTAATCTTTACTGTAAGGATGCTTTTAAACATAAGAACAAACTGCCAGTGATAGTAATGGATTCCATAAAACCAATGTTCAATGATCTATCGGAACCAAAATTTCTAAGCAAGTGCTTTGGGAGGAAAACTCAAAACAATAATGAATACTTAAAAATAGAAATCATGTCCGGAAACTTTGGGTTGTGGTGGAACGATAGTCGAAATTTCTACATATGAAGGAAATGTCCTTTTTAAATGATTGCAATAAATGCAGATTGTGAATCTTGAAATAACTTTTATCTATTTGTTTCTCTATTGGTGTTGACCGAGGTTCAAAATTACGAGGTCCGTCGCTAATAGTCTTTGTGTTGCTTCATGTGCGACGTTAATAAAATCAAACCAAATCTTCTCTATTGGTGAGAGTGTACAAAGTTTTACGATATCTATGTATCTAAAAAGGATTCAGACTGCACAGAGACATTTTAATCTCCGAACGAAAGAAATGCGACAAGCTAAAAGAACGTTGATCAAGACCACTCATAAAACGGTTAACTGTAAAAAAAAGAACACTATATGCATGTGGCGAATTTTAAAATATGTAACATTTCTGAATGAGTAACATTTTGAATAAGTAAAATATGTAACATTTCTGGTGGGTAAATTTTATAAATTATCAGGTAAAATGAATGACTATAAACGCATGGATGATGGAATGTAGATAATCGTTGGTAGATTGGAGGCAGGCCAATCACAAGTACAGGTGGCTACAGAGCTCAATGTAACTCCCAGTGTCATTTTCAATGTGTGGAAATAGTTTCTTGACACGAGAACCATAACGAGAAGACCTGAAAAATATTGTTCAAGATCCGTAATGACGATAACGATGAATGAGGATCGATCACGCTGCGACACAGTACTGTTACAGCTTCACGGATCTCACTGGAGCTGTATGCTGCCATTAGAACCCTAGTTTCATGGTCTTCAGTTGCCCAAAGGTTTTATGAGACAGGGCTGTACGCCAGAAAACTTGTTGTTTGCGCCCCGTTTACTGCAACATACAAGATAGAACGTTTAGTGTGGTGCAGATAACTAGCGCCTTGGACCAGATTTCAGCGGAGTACTGTGCTTTTTACATATGTATGGAGATTGAGCTTGGACATTGATTCTCTCAGCGTATGTAGAGAGAGTCTGGAACGCGATACTAACCCTCCTAATCGGGGAAAAGGAGCAATACGGTTGTGGAAGTGTAATGATTGAGTTAGCATTTTCTTTAACAAAGGATTCCTGACTGCTGTGAGGGAAAGAGAAGAGATCTGAGAACCCTACTCTTAACTTTTCAGAAGTGCAGTTAGTCTTGGGTTTCTATTAATAAGCGACAACGCCTATTCACAGAGATCTCAGATGGTCGAAGATCAGCTGAAGAGTAAAGATATTTGCTACATGGATTGACCAGCCTCATCTTCGTACCTTAACCCAATAGAACATATATGGGACGTTCTTGGAAGAGCAATGGCATCTCGCCATCACCTCTGAGAACCATTCCGTAGCTAAAAACTGTCTAGCTACTGGAGTGGGATTGGGAGGCACCCTCTAGTTGTGTAGAGTCTGCCAGCGGCAAAAACGACGAAATTCCAGAAGGCGAGACACGCCCTGATGAGCGTTAAGCTCGCTGAAGGACTAAAGTCCATTCTATGTTGAATTTCTGTGTTTTGTAGGTGTTTCATATCTGTAAAGTGTCGCGCTGTAATAAAAATGATTAAGAAATAAAAGCTCGTAATTAAATGACACCATAAAAGAACCCGCACTTACAGGGATCGATTTTCTCCGGGATTTAATTGCCTCCATCCAGTTTGCCGCCAGACTGTGCGACCTGTATGGCTGTGAAAGGGCACCATACCCCATATTAGATTTATTTTCAGTTTGATATTATAACTATGAGCTGTACTGATAATCATGCGTACGTATAAAATGACTTTTCAATATAATAACACGTACCTTTCTCTGTTATAAATGTATATTGATATGAAATTTTATTTAAAACCTGCCCCATTAGTTTTTCAGAGGTTTGGCATTATTCTCTTAATTTTACACACCAATGTAATTGGGAGCAAAACTTTGGTTTCGCAATACAGTAAGGTCGGACTTTAGTGTATCTATTTCGCTTTTATGGTCTGGCGAGGTGATGGATCGGACTATCTAGAAGTTTCGCGATATCTGAGATCCAAGTGTCGCCGAGCCTCGAAACTTCGAGATTTTCAAAAAAGCATTTAGTGCCATAATTGGTTGCCAAATAGTTAAAAGATATCGCCAAATATCGAGATCATCATATAAAAGAGAAATTTAATAATTGGAATTTATAAAAAAAAATGATATCAACTGGCACAGGTGGTAGCCATTGTTCAATACACAATCATTCACATAACCTTTTGGGCGTCATAAGGAAAAAAAATATGGCAGCCATGGAAATAAGAGAATAAATGATTCCATCAGCAGCAAGCATTGAAAATAGACATTTTAGCATGAATGAAAAAGCTTTAAAGATATATTAAATTTATCACCCGATGACCTCCTCACTGCTAAATTCCATTAATCCTTATAAAGGTCTAATTTTTAGCTCTCCTTAAAAAAGAGTTTTTAAAGCCGAGTCGAAAAGCTATGAAAATTTTGATTTGATTTTCACCAATGTATTTATGCCAAAAGACACTATTCCATTCACCACAGCAGTTAAATACCGGCACCTGTTTCTACTTGATATAAATACGATTCTGTCTTTCAGTAAGGTCGTTGGAATAAAAAAAAAATATATATTTCAAATAAGCAAACAATAAAAATACACCATGCAATATTCAATAATTAAAAGCTTTTCAATTACTCTGCGAACTTCAAACTAATTTTAGGGATTTTATTACAGTATAAAGACTTTTAAGCGTATTCAAGTACCAGATGAGTTCGACAAAGTGCTTGTTCAAAACTTGTATCTTACAGCAGCCCAAAGATACTAGAATTCTCCCTTTTGTTATGAGTAATTTGTATTTATAATTTTATTATTCTGAACTTAATTTTGTTACAATTAATTAAGCATTTATGATTTTGTTCTATTTAAAAGAGGAACAGTTCTTGTTAAAAAATTGAAGCTCCCTTATTATTTTTACAGATATATTTGTGCATTTTTAGAGTTACGTTGGTAGTCCATTGCATTCAAACTTATTAATTTAGGGGATTACGAAGTTCAGAATGGTGACAACTACTAACACAAACAGCTGTATTTATTTAAATTTATCTGAAAGGGGTAAAAACAAAGAAAATCTCATTCCTAAGGTATTTTTTTCCGTTATTAAAAATACATTAATTAGTATCTTTAAAGATCGGAACAACTCACTTATAAATCAATAAAAGACATAAATTTACTTTTGAAAAAGGAGAAGCAAAAGTCAAATACATCAAATTTTCCATATTTTTACTTTTTCAAATGGATTTTAATACATCGAAATAGATATATATTGATCTTTCAAAAGACACAAGTAGAAATTCCATACGATTAACATTACATTCACTAACTGAATACGGGTGTCCGAGTACTACCGCGTATTATACGTTGCCAAACATGCCAAAACCATCGAATCATTTTCAATTGTTTCAAAATAAAGATTTATTGCATTAAATTTTAACATTCCGTTGAAATCTTACATATACACATAACATTTTCTAAAATATTTCATGGACTCTTCATTATAGAATTTCTTTTAAGTCACGATGATGAACGATGAGAACTTCAATCGGCCGCGTCAGTATGTTATTTACTTCCATCTGTCGCTTTATAAAGTTATTCACATACATGACATATTCTAATTTTGCGATTCTTTCTTATACACTTTCTCCTCGACTTACGTCCTATGCAACCATCCGCCCTCACCTCCACAAAAAATTGAATAAAAATAGTATAAGAGATACATAATTTCAGACTATATTTTTATGTTCAATGAGGAACGTATTATACATTTTTACCATTGAGTACGGCAGGAGTGTCACACTCAATTCTAGCCGCGGGCCAATATCGAACTAGTAAAAACCATGTGGGCCGCACTCTAAGTAGATAAGGCGTTAGTGATCCGTCTCCCTTATGAATTAAGGTTCTAATTACTGTTTATCTTCATTTTAATGACCTTATTTTTGAGGTTAGTGAAAGAGAGAGGCCATGAGAAATGTCTTATTTATGAAAGATGAGTCAAATTTAAATCCATATCTTTAAGTTAAACGTGTGACACATAGTGGTTGCATATTTCAATACAATTAGTGAGGTCATCTGATTGATAAAGGAATTTTGTACTTACCCTAGACCAGGGGTCGCCAAACTTTTTTGATCATCGCCCCCTATATAATTTTTCGAAATCTCCATAGACCCCCACAAAGGTAATTTTCAGGTAATTAAAATAAAACTATATATTAGTCTAAATATTTAATAAATCAGAAACAGTAAGTAAAGTAGCTACAGATTTTTTACTTCTTAATGAGATGAGTGTGCCTGGTGTTTCTTGGCAAGGTTCGCTATATTGGGTTCGAAATTAGTCAATTTTAACCGTAAATCCCCTCGAAGCTCCACATTTAATTTATTTCTGTTTTTAGTTAAAATTGAATTAACGTGACTGAAACCGGCTTCAACCATATACGAACTTGGAAACGCCAGCATAAATGGCTGAGCCATTTCGTAAAGTTTCACATATTTTTGGTCA
The DNA here is from genome assembly GCA_019974015.1 of Nephila pilipes. Classification (NCBI taxonomy): domain Eukaryota; kingdom Metazoa; phylum Arthropoda; class Arachnida; order Araneae; family Nephilidae; genus Nephila; species Nephila pilipes. Next base: position 134,986 of record BMAW01086105.1, read on the forward strand.
CAAGGTCGTAAAGTTTCGTAAAGTTTCACAAACTGGTCACAAGGTCAAGTTGTGACGTCACGGTATACATACGAAAACACATAAGGAAAAAAAGGGGCAGATTGTTTTCTGATTTATTATTTTATTTTCTATAAAGAATATAATATTAAGTCAATTATAAAAATATTTTAAATTTTTACGTACGTAGTTAGGTATGTGTGATTTGCGTATTAAGAACTGTTTTTCCTTCGAGACCCAATAGACCCCCCATTCGACCCCTTGGGTCAGATAGACTCCTACTGTTGTTAAATAGACCCCTAGGGGTCTATATAGACCACTTTGGCGACCCCTGCCCTAGACAAAAGAAATCATGTTACAGTGATGGGTTCAGATCGAGTGGGATCTCGAAAACGCGCGAAAAAAGAAAACTAGGAAGTGTCGCAAAAGTTTGCGTGTATGACTTTTTAAGGGACAAATGAAACCCTCACCAGACTTAAGAAATGACCACCAGAAAGAATTATAACTCTCTCTTCTATGCCTGAAATTCCTAAGAGGTTAAATGGAAGTCTTGCGACCCGGGCTTGCATCGTGGGAATAGAAATTCAAGGTAACTCAAGAAATTACCGCATGTCTCGAAGGACTGTATACTATTTACACCGTCGCTGTGTCATCAGTTTTTTTCTTCTCTCAATACATATCGTAGTAGCAATGCTGTTACTAGTGATTTGTATTTTAATACTTATGTTATTCATAGCGTTACATAACTTTGGTACATTAATAGCATTTTTACGTATCAAGCAAATTGCTTTATCTTTTACGTCACTGCTAAAATAGAATAATTCCGAAGTACCGTTGTTCGTCAACCATTTTTTGACTTAGTTTTAACATTATCTGATCTAAGCAAAGACATACTGAATACGAGAGGAGGCTAGAAATCGCTAACACAAGAAAATAAAAATTTATAACAAAAGTCAACATTTTTACTTGAACATAGAATAATCGCTCAAATTAATAAACTTATTTTTCTTGTTCTTCGAAAGCGGACTATTTAATGTTAGACACTCCAAGCAAAACAGTTGAGACTACTGGCTCGTTGGATATTATTTTACTTCTGGCGGCAAAAATATTCTTTACTATTAAGTGGAGCAATGGTGCTTCCATTCAACACGATTATTAGTGGTTCATTGGCGAATATTGTGACTCATTACCGTTAGTCGTGAATAATTGGAAATTTCCCAAAATAAATTTAAAATTTAAAATATTTTTGGAAAATTTTGGTTAAATGCCATTATTTCTGTTAGGCACCAAATATATTTTCTATGGGCAATTTGACATGCTTGGTATATGTAAATAGTTATATTGTACATATATATTGAATTATGTTCTGTGTACAATTTTTTAACCCATTTAAATGAATGAAAATAGTGTCGAAAATTATAAAATTAACTTATTACATAATGTACTTACCATTTACGACCTGTTAGTGAGACAAAACTAGTTCGTAAGTCGGAAAATCGTGTAATGTATAAAAAATGGAGCAGAATTTTTAGATATAATTCCAATCAAAACGTGACCAATAAAAACGAAATGCACTTTTCTGATCAGATTTGATCTGATAGTTTATCAAATCAAATCTGAACACTGAGAGGCCATTTGAGGGCTATTAGACAATGGACCTCGTAATTTTAAGATTCGGTTAACTATTGAGGACGACGCCAGAGGTGGGACCTCCCTCTCAAAACTTCGACACCATGCCAACAGGAGGATTTGGGATCTCGAACATATGTAAGAAATACACGACGGATCCTTAGTGGAATCAGAACTCGACGAAAATAGCACCGGCCGCAAATCTGCAACCATGACCTCTAGGCTACCGTACCCATATTTTTCTGCAAAATCCATGCACCCAGATATTCGATTCATAACACTAGGCGATATGTAAGTTTCGATAATTTGGGTATAAGGATATATTAGTATAATTATCGGGAAATAATAATCCATATTCCATTACCTTTCTTGCATTTTTATTTTTTCTAAGATATGCAAAATTAAAATATAACATTTAGAACAATTCTATCCTGTTCCTGATTTAAACAAATTAAGAATGGTTCCTTTCAATTGATATAGAACACTTTAATTATAGCCATGATACATAGAATTTACTAATCTAATTTAAACTTATATAATTCAAAATTTCAAATGAAAACGTACTTAAATTCCATGCTTCCTTGGAAAAAGTTGAAGTCAACGGCCCGTTCAATTTCAAGATCTGTCAACTAATTAATAACGAGGCTCAATACTTCTTCAGTCAAATTAATCATTAAAATTTTGGGATTGAGCAATTGTAGCAACTTAAACTGATTATAACTTTATGTTCTACTCAGCTTAAGGTAATAGAGATTAATGAAATTTTATATAGTGTTGTTTATTATATACTTTTACTATTTACAGAAATACTCGTAAAAATGAGTTAATGTATACTTGATTATTCCTTTCAAAATTTACTCTTGTAATTTTTTTTAGATTTAAAATACACTACTGATAATGATTCGATAGAAATAGCATCACTGCAACACCATACAAACGAAGAAGCAAAAATTGATTTTCAACCAGCTAAAGGAACAGAAAAGACAGAATCGCTCGACAATTCCACAATCCAGAAAAGCGCAGCACCTCGCAGTAAAAATCCAGATGTCAATGAAGAAAAGAAGCCTTCGGAAAGCGTTGTGTCAGGTAAGATTTTCACTTAAAAGTTCAAGAAGCTTTGAAAACGGAATATATGCATTTTGAAATTACTATGGTAAAATCCACTACTTTTTATTTTTCCTTCTGCAATTTTAGAACTGATAATGTGCACATGTTTATAATAACGACGAATGCTACAAAGTATATACCTAGGAATCCAGTCGCTGTGTAGCGGTTACAATTAATTCTTTCCGGTACGATTTCATAATGAAAAACTGAGCATGAAATAACCATTTAATTTTTACTTAAAGAAACTTGTTTGGTTTTATAGTTCTTACATATTCTTAATTATTATCCATTTTTTACTTATTGTTAAATAATATCAAAAACGGTAAAATTAAAAAAAAAAAAATCAAAGCAAAACCTTAATAAGGTATATAGTTAATATTCTTCAAGTGTGTGGTTCTTTTCGGAACACTCTGGTAAGTGCAAAAGAATCCTGCATTGTTTACACTCCTACGGAGTCTCATTTCTAAATTTATTCTTGTAGCGCACACGGCACCTCTTAGTAGGTTTTCTTTTATTCTGAGTTGAAGGAATGTATTGTTGAAAATGTTCCCGTGTTTTAGCCTGCAACCTAGCCGGGGTGTCACTATATGAAGGACGCCCACGAGTTTTATAATCCGGTAGAGTAACTTTTTGTAGGTTTTACTCTGCGAATCGAAAGTTTGCATTTCCGATTTTGTTCGTATTATTGATTTTTCAATACAAAACATATGAATTGTAGAGTGCATTGTCAAACATGTAAAAAAATAATTTTTTTTGTAATCTTTCATATATTTTCGCATGAACGGAAAACACGACAACTTTTGATCATTTTTTATCGACGCCTCCCATTCCATTATTGTACTCAATCACACAACTTGGTTTTAAAATATTCTCCTATTCTCCATCTTTCCTCTTTTTTCTTATTCCCGTATCCACGATGTCAGCATTACTATGTTAGATGCTGAGTATATATTCATCCCTTTTGTCAAACCATCGGTGGCCGCGGTTGCCTTGTGGTCATGTCTTCAGATTCGTGATCGGCTGTTTCAGTTGAGTCGCGAGTTCGATCCGTGGCCGGTAAAGACCCGCCGTGTAGCCGGGGCTGATGTACGTTAAATCTATCGGTGCCCAAAGTCCTCCCATTGGCGTGGTGTGGATGTTAGGAGAGGGGGGTGCCTGCTCAGGTGTCGTCCTCGTCACTTGACCGTGGTTCAAAATCACGAGGTCCGTCGCCAATAGCCCTCGTGTTGCTTCTAGTGTGACGTTAATATAAATAAACTAATAAAACTTTGTCAAACCCTCTCAAAGTTAGTAAACTTTGACTGGAGAGACTTCTTTTCTAATTTTTGATTTTGAAAATTCCTTTGGCATGTTTATTTAATTTACTAAATTATCATATTCAACTGTAACTTTAGTCGCATGATGAGTGTAGGTCGTCATTGTGCGTTAAGCCATGGAAAACTAATGACGAGGCTAGACTTGTCATTTTACAGGAAAGGGTTAAGCAGCCAGCTTCGTTTGAAGAGTCCCATATATTCAGACAAAGATGCCGGCTTAAACGCAGCTGTGATTCTTGAGAAAGATCAGGAGACGTTATTTATTTATTTATTTTTTTTTTGCTGCAGATGAACTTTGGGGTTAAGTACAAAACTTGACCTAACAGGAGTTGGATCTCCTAAGAACCCACAACACAAAGGCACCGGATATCACATCCTTTTATGTGTTACTTCTTTTCCCTGTCGGATTAACTAGGTACTAATAGCTGTAGCATTAATTTTAGCAATCCAATCAACAGAAAGTATTGTGTCTCTTGTTTTGAATAGGCGTGACTAAATTTATTCCATACAAAAATTCCGAGGTGGAAGGAACCAGCAGAGATCCCGCTAACATTCCCATCTTTGGATCTATCCATGGATATCTTTAACAATGTTGAACCACTTGAAGTGGTAATTAGATGCGTAAACCATGTGTACCTCACTTTAACTAAATCGGATCAGAAAGTTGCAATTGATCAAAGAAAGCTCAGAATTTAAAGTATCATTTATTTGTCATTTATTAAGCATTATGATGACATTTATGAAAACATCATTATGGCACAAGAGCCAAAATACTAAATTAATAGTTAATGTATAACTGAAAGGGGATACTGATTGCAGGACGAAAACTGATAATCTGGTGATGCAAGAGTAACTGTCAACTACCCTCTTGGAAGAATGCAAGTAAGATTAGATCGTCCAGACGAGGTCCAGAATAAACTCGGCTGGTCTGGGCCTTCGATGGAGAGGACTGAATCCATACAGATCCAAGAGAGGAGTAGGACAGTAGCCGGAATCATCAAAATAATAGTAGGAAAGCTCTATTCTAGAGTGCAACTAGTATCTTACAATAATCCTACAACAACATCGTCTTGTGAGTGTATGGTGAAAATAGTCTAACGAGGAGGATAAATGAGAATGGATTTCTTTTGCTCACAAATATCCAGATAAAGGCGAGGCACAGGCAGAAGAACTTGTACAGTTAAACAAAATATTAGGATAAACAACATTCTCATAGATTAGAGACAGAACGGCAACAAACACAGCGCTTGAACAGATTAGCAACACAAACATATGGCAAATAATTACTAATAACAGTTAATAACACTCTGAATAACGTTCAGCTCACTTGCTTATTAGTTCACGCTACGGACAAATCTTTAAAGTATCATTTGCACTTCAAATGCAGATACCACAAATTCACTCATCTCAGAACTTCAGTGTATTTATAACTATCCTGGAGAGGTGTGACATGATGGGGAAGTTTCAGAGCTTCTTTCTCAAAAGAGATATTGAGAAAATACGAGCATTTCAGAGAACCTTCATTTTATTGCCAAAATCTCGGAGGTCGGGGGTCATTGCTTAACCCTTCTTGGTATCCAACCAAACCTCAAAAAATGTCTTTTTGCGAACAGTAAGAGTAACATTGCATGAAAGCGTCCTTGCAGCCTCATAATAATAGCTTTACTTTGCAATGTAAATGCTAAGTGCAACAAGCATCAACCATTTATTTTTGTAAATATAATCCATTTTACTAAAACTAATTCAAAAATAAATTGTTATAATTAACAATATGGTGTCCTTTTGTTCAACTCAACTTGTTCAACCAACTGTTGATCTGATCAGCTGTTTTAGAATCGGGAATTCCTGTAAAGATCTTCGAATGGGTACGAGTGAATGAGTGAATGTGAGTGAATGAGTGAATGTAAAGTTTATTGGAGCAAGAACCAGATATGGCTATGCTGCGCCAAACAAGATTAAACTGTGGTCTAGACGTAAAGTTGAAAAAAAGATGAAAAGTGGTTGACAAGGAGGAGGGTCGAAAATAGAGAAGGATTGCTAGGGTATCTTGGGAGTGCGTCACCCGTGTCTACCAAAGACAGTAAACCCCATGTCGAATGGGTACGAAATAAGGATCCTAGATTATTCATTTAGAGATATTTGTCGGCGGATATTCCGGGGTAATTTGAATGGAGATCTCAGACTTCCAGTCTCTGAACAGTCGAGTTAATGAGTGATAATTGGTTCATGGCGCAACAATCAATTGGGTTATGGTTTATTTGGTATTACCAAACAAGGAAAAGCTGTAATCTAGATGTGAGGAAAAATCAAAACGACAAGCGAATAAGTGATAGTATTTTAATAACGCTGTAGCCAGGCGTGACCATGCTGAGCCAAAAGATTGTGATCTAGACATGTGATAAAATTGGAAAAAAAGATAGAAATTGGTTGACAAGGAGGGTCGAAAATAGAGAAGGATCTCTAAGGCTAGAAGAAACACGAGGACTCTTGGTAGAATCCCCAAGGGGATGGCTATTGGTGACGGACTTCGTAATTTTCAGCTTTGGTCGAGTGATGAGGTTTGGTTTTATTGACGTCGTACTATAATCAACACGAGGGCTGTTGGCGACGGACCTTGTAATTTTGAACCTCAGTCAAGTGACGAGGACGACACCTTGTTGGCACTCCCTCTCCTAACTTCCACGCCATGGGACTTTGGATTCCGACAGATTTAATGTGCATCGGCCCCAGTTACAGGGCGGGTCTTTAGTGGTGTTATGGTTCGAACCTACGACTCGGACGAAAACCACCGCCCGCGAGTCCGCGACCATGACCACTAGGCTACCGCGGTCACTGCAGCAAGGAGGAAGAAAAGCAGTTTTCACATTTGCGTGATTCAGTTCTTTACTAATATTACTAGCGTTATCAAGACTAGACAAGAGTTTGAAACCGATTTTTCCCCTACAGTACAGCTTTTTGCTTGCTGGATGAAGCAATTATAAAACCAGTCCTTAAATAATTCTTGAGTCATCCACGTTTTTTATTGGCTCGCCAACATACAGGCAATTCAGACATCATAATATTTTTGAAAGCTCGAGGAGCTGAAGATTAATCTATTATCACAGATTTTATCAACACTAACTCCCTGACAGATTACTTAATAAGTTGATACGAGTAGCGCGCTTCGCGCCTATCAGATAACCATCTGCAATAGTTATCTTTTTTTTCCCCTCCAGTTTTACTTTAAAGTCCGAATTGTAGATTCGTTCAAATCTAACGGTTTTGCAACGCAAATGATATTTTACTTCATCCTTCAAACAATTTAAAATTTGGATTTTTGTCCACACGTTATATATTTTTCTTTTTAACTGTTTTCGGCTTTTATTTATTTCAACCATTTTGCAAAATCATCGATAGTTATTTTTTCCTGGTAAACATTTACGTCAAATAAAATTTTTTACCTATGTATTCTCCAATATAGTTCCATTCCAATTATATAAATTAAAAACGCCAGAAGAACTTTGTTACAGATACGTCTGAATACATCTAAAGGCAATTTTAGAATAAATTAAAAGAGTAATGTGGGCTTTACTGTTTGATCATTTTCAGGAAAATTCTCTGATCATCGGAATTCATAAACAAGATAGGGCCGCGGTAGCCTAGTGGTCAAGGTCGTGGACTTGCGACCGGCGGCTTTCGTTTAATTCGCGGGTTCGATCCTTGGCCGCCAAAGACCCACCGTGTAGCCGGGGCTGATGCACGTTAAATCTGTTCGGGGCCCAAAGTTCTCCCGTTGGTGTGGTGTGGATGTTTGGATAAGGGGATGCCAGCTCAGGTGTCGACCTCGTCACTTGACCGTGGTTCAAAATTACGAGGTCCGTCTCCGATAGCCCTCGTGTTGCTTCTAGTGCGACATTAATAAAAACTAAACATAAACAAGATAATATTTCACGAAAATCAACTACAAAAATTTAACATGTAGAATAAGTGCTGACGTAAGTAAACTTTTTAAGCCATTTGAGTTATTGGAATGTTCTTGTACGAAAAAGGCGTTATAAGGAGATCGCGTTTCAGGAGAGATGTCACAATTTTCGTGCCACATTACATGAAAATCGAGTTTTAGGGACTGAGAACAACGATTTAAGGCGAGACAAAAAAAAAAAAATAAAAAAACACGTAACGTATTCAGTGACGTACCGAGGGAGTGCCGACCACTCTGAGCCTTTAATCAGTGGGGGTGGAAGAGAGATGCGAGGAGTTTTTGGTTTTGTAGTACAATCCTCTCAAGTATCTTATAACGCGAATAAAAGTACATAAGCTCCGTTGCATTATGAGTTTTTAGAGGAACCATGTTTAAACCGAAACAACGTGTGCCACAAGCTAGATGCCATGACCATACGGACTTTTTTTTTTAATTGATTGTTTATTAACGTCGCCCTCGGAAGCAACAAGAGGGCTATTGGCCCCGGACCTCGTAATTTTGGAACCTGGTCAAGTGACGAGGATGGCAGCTGAGTTGGCACTTCTCTCTTCTAACTTCTACACCATTTCAAGGAAGGACTTTGGACCTCGACATTATATACACTCAGATTTGACGTGCATGACTCCGCTGCTCGTCGGGGTTTTTTTCGTGGTATGAGGACTTGAACCCACAATTCGATGGAAAGAATACCGGCCGTGAATCCACGACCCTCACCACTCGGCTACCATAACCACGTTTCAGTTCTGAAAATAAACTGGATGAAAATTAAAAACATTGAATGGTTTTTAATTAACTAACATCGCATATCGAATAGTGGAATAAAACTATAATCTCGTGAGAAAATTCCTTCAGACTAAAACCAATACAACACATCAAGCATACGAAAATTCTAACAAATGCTTTTAATGTGTTTTTCGTGTTTCAAAATTTTGTTTTATTTTACTGCAAGTAACTCACTTCTCTTCGATCTTTGTTTAGATCTACCGAGGAGAATTAATGTTTACTTTTTCATCAAATATAATTATATTACGTACTTAGTTTTACGGCAAATGTGAATGCAATTATTATTTCGTAAATTTATGTAATGTTTCTCTTTCTAGAATTCCAATGATCTAAAATATACTTCAATAAACCTTTCTAGGCACACGCCGTGAATCACATACAAACCGCAAATAAAATGAGAATTTAGTTCTTATCACAAAATGAACAACAATGTTCGCAAAACACGCGGGCCTTAGAACGGAAGCTATTCCAGGGAATTTTTTACTTCATATGCGTTAATCGAACTTTACAGCTAGCTTCCTGTGGGAATTGTCTGATAAAACGCAGTCACTCGTTTCTGTTGACGGAACACGACTTATAACATTTTAATTTCAGGTATTTTGCGAAATTCGTTTTCCTGTCGGAAATCGAATCAGATCGCTAACGCACCGGTAAAAATATTGTCTTCGGATCGAATAATTTGAGAGCATTTGTTTGTAATTGTAAAATTATTTCATGTGCTCCTGATTGTACCAATGCATACAATATGATAAATGCAAAATGAAATAAATTGTCTTATTGCATAAAATTAATTTCAAAGCCCTAAAAGTTAACGTTGTCCTGGGAACAGATTTCGTTTGGGCCGATCGCGAGTGCATAAAACTCTTCATGGGTATGCGATTCTTTGTTTTATCAACGCCTCACTAGAAGAAACATGAAGGCTATTGGCGACGGACCTCGTAATTTTGAGCATCAGTCAAGTAGCGAGGACGATACATCAGCTGGCATCTCTCTCTCCTAACTTCCACATCACGTCAAAGGGAATACTTTGGCCTCGACAGATAAACGTGCATCAGCCCCGGCTACACGGCGGGTCTTTAGTGGTATTAAGGCTCTCAACCCTGCGATTCGATGAAAATCGCCGGTCAAAAATCCGCTGCCTTATGCACTAGGCTATCGCGGTCTTCTTTTAGTTTATAGTACGTATGTGTTGTGAGAATTATAATTGTCACCTTCACTTCAAATTAAATCAGTATTTAATTTTTTGTTTTTTTTTGGGCAGGTCACACCCAAAGACCCGCATCGTTTCCAGATCTAGAAAAGAATAAGAAAAAATTTGGAAAATCTGAAATGAATAGTAGCCTTGAACAAATCGCAAATCAACCTCCTCCTATGGATAAACTTTCGCGACAAAATCGCATCACCGATGAAAATTGCACTAACCCAACTTCGGAAACAATGACGAACATCGAAAAGAAAATAATAGAAGGACTGCAGTTGGCTGCCGAGAAGTTTTCGAAGATCTCCTGGTCCAAATTATATGTCCAGTTCTTGTGCAGAATCTATGGCACCTCTTTGTGGCCACAAATAACGATTTTGTTTTCCAGAGTATACAAAGTCAACAAAGACTTCGCCATTTTCGCTTGCAGGTGTCTCTGGAACATTCTGAAAATCAAGGACTCAATGCAGCTGATGAAGTCCCACATTGCTCTCTTGCAATTTATGGTGTCGTTTATGGGTGTAACTGCAATTTGCAAATTTATAAGCTGTCTATTTTATATTTACAAAATGTCTATTATTCTGGTAGATTCGCGCAGCAGTTAGTTTAAGTAACGTTAAGTAAAATAGTTATTTACTCTTCTTCTCAACGTGGGAGTGATCATTTTTCTCGGGTCAACTGCTGATCGGGAAAAATGCATTATTGTAAAAATGTTAATAAATATCTTATGCAAGGGAATATAACAATGAACTTTTAATAAATTTTTTAAATAAATTTAGTTTTTCATTTTAAGGAATTTCTCGGAAATCTCATCCAATGGATTTTCAATCACTGTAATTTTGTACTAACATTTATTTTAAGATATGGTTTTCTCTAGCGTAAAATGTCACAATCTAAAACATAAAATACTTTTTACTTATACAAGCTATACACTATTGATGTGATTATTCGTGTTAAGTACAAAATTCGAAAATTTACGCGATTTTTTTTTTAATGAAAAATCGATAAAATTTTTAAACAAATAGTCGATACATACTTTTTAGAAATCAGTTATAAGGAGCTTTTCAGCCCAGATTATTTTAACAGAAAGCAATACTCTTTTAAAATATTTAAATAAATTATTAAATAAAAAGATGATTTAAATAAAATAATACGACGTACATGACCATAAAGCAATTTTCATAGAAATATCAATTTCCAACCACTTGAACTTACAATGCAATTGTTTCAGACCACATTTCGGAACTTTTTTTTAATGTAGTCCGAACATTGTCCCGCCTATTACTGTACGGACCGCTATGGTTTGATACGTTTTCAGATACTACTTGTATAGAATACGTCGACAATTCCCGCCAAGTTTGGTTTGTTTTTATTAACGTCGCACAAGAAGCATCACAAGGGCTATTGGTGACGGAACTCGTAATTTTGAGCCTCAGTCAAGTGATGAGGACGACACCTGTGCTGGAACCCCTCTCTTAATTTCCGCGCCATGCCAACAGGAAGACTTTAAGCCACGACAGATTTAACGTGCATCAGTCCTAGCTACATGGCTGGTCATTAGTGGCATCAAGGTTCGAGCCTACGAATCAAAGAAAACCGCCGGCCGCGAGTCCGCTACATTGATCACTAGGCTACCGCGGCCCCGCAGTTCTCGCCAGATACGTAGCACTTTCCTATCAGTAAGTGACCCCCCCCCTTTTTTTTTTTACTGTTCCAATAGAATGTTCCGACTCTGACCAGTTATCAGTACCCTCAGGGGACAGGGGATTACCTTTTTCAGCTAAGTACGGTATCACTCACTCCAGATTGATTGATTTATTGGTTTTATTAACGTCGCACTAAAAGCAACACAAAGGCTGTTAACGATGGAAGTCGTAATTCTGAGTCTCGTTCAAGTGACGTGGATGACACCTGCGATGGCATCTCCCTTTCAAAACTTCCACATCACGCAACGGGATGACTTTGAGTTTTCGACAGATGTTACCTGTATCAGCCCTGATTGCATGGCTAGTCTTCAGTGGCATCAAGGCTCGAGTTTAGTTTGTATTAACGTCGCACTAGAAGCAACACGAGGGCTATTGGCGACGGACCTCGTAATTTTGAACCGCGGTCAAGTGGCGAGGACGACACCTGAGCTGGCACCCCCCTCACCTAACATCCACACCACACCAACGGGGGGAATTTGGGCCCCGAACAGATTTAACGTGCATCAGCCACGGCTACACGGCGGGTCTTTGGCGGCCAAGGATCGAACCCGCGACTGAACGAAAACCACCACCCACGACCTTGACCACTAGGCTACCGCGGCCCGCATCAAGGCTCGAATCCGACTCGACGAAATCCGCAAGTCGCGATCATGACCACTTAGCTACCTCGGCCTAGAAGCGAGTTATTGAGTGATAGTGCTGTGGCGGTCGCGAAACGGAAGCGCAGATTCGAACCCTGGACCAAAGGGTCCGAAGACGACGGGCCTACCAATCAGGCCGAAAAGATATCTCCTCGGGCTGGTTGAGTAAGGTCTTTTTTAACTTCTAACGTTGAAGAGCGTCGCTGCAATACTCCCCCTCCAGTATCAACGCAGCGTGATGATACGGAATGGAGATAAACGTGCGCCATTTTGTTCAGAAGGTCTTTTTGTCAGAAGGCACCGAAACGTGCGCCAGAACCGGAATATCACTAGTTGCGCTTGTCTTAGACACACAGAGACAAGTGTTTTTGCATCGGAACATATGCAAACAGTACTTTTGCATCGGAACATATGCAAACAGTATTTTTGCATCGGAACATATGCAAACAGTAGGTATAGGCCGTGCTGCCACCTAGTGCTCAAGCCCTGAGTCACCACTAACGGCGATCGTCGGGCCTATGCAATCAGTAGGTACAGGCAGCCGTGCTGCCATCTAGCGTTCTTGTCCGGGGTCACCACTTGTGGCGGTCGCGAAACGGCAGCGCAGATTCGAACCCTGGACCAAAGACGACGGGCCTACCAATCAGGCCGAAAAGATATCTCCTCGGGCTGGTTGAGTAAGGCCTTTTTTAACTTCTAACGTTGAAGAGCGTCGCTGCAGTGCTGTAAGAGCCAAATGTGGCTATGCTGCACTAAACAAGGTAAAGCTGAATCTAGACGTGAGGAAAAATGGAAAAGACGAGCGAGTGAGAGGTAGTATTTTATTAACGCAGTTGCCAGGCGGGGTCATGCTGAGCCAAAAGGGACTGTAATCTAGACATGCGAAAAAATTGAGGGGAAAAAGAAAGACAGAAATTGGTTGACAAGAAAGATCGAAAATACAAAGATTGCTAAGGCATTGCTCTAGAAGAAACACCAGGACTATTGGCAGAATGCTCAAGGGGAGGGCTATTGGCGACGGATTTAGCAATTTTGAGCCTTGGTCGAGTGACGAGGTTTGGTTTTATTAACGTTGCACTATAAGCAACACGAGGGCTATTGGCGATAGACCTCGTAATTTTGAGCCACGGTCAAGTGACGAGGACGACACCTGAGCTGGCACCCCCCTCTCCTAACATCCACACCACGCCAATGGGAGGACTTTGAGCTCCGACAGATTTAACGTGCATCAGCCCGGCTACACGGCGGGTCTTTAGCTTCCAAGGATCGAACCCGCGACTGAACAAAAATCGTCGGTCACGAATCCGAAGCCATGTCCGACGGATTTAACGTGCATCAGCCCCGGCTACACGGCGGGTCTTAAGTGGCATCAAGGTTCGAACCCGCTACTCGACGAACACTGCCGGCCGTCACCATGGCCACTAGTTAACCACGACCAACTCCAAGATTATTGTTCGATGCGGTTCACTCCATAGCTCTATTTGACACACTTCTATAGATAGATGAAAAATTATAGTTTTTCTCCAAAACTTTTTATATAACACTTTAAATAGCTTCTAGTTTTTAATCGAGTATAAAATTATCATACAATGAAAACTGGAATATCATCTTGTCACGTGTATGTGTTTTTAAAGTCGGAAAAACTTTTTGATCAAATTGATATTAATGTTAAAGCATTATCTCTAAAAAATTATTCCAAGATTTTGAGTTTTATTATTATTCATTGCAAGAAGACAGCCTAAAACATACCCTTTATTGCTTCAAAGTAATAAAATTGATAAAGTGAAATCTAATTAGAAAAAAAAAAAAAAAATGTTAAATTTTAGGTAAAGGTTTTGCAGATTAATTGTTGGCACAAATCTAAAATACATCAAAATAAAGCATTTATAAGTTTTTGTGAATATTTCTAGAAAAAAAAAAAAAGGAACTGTACTACATTTGAGACAATGGCTGTTTAAAATATCATCTGTTTAATTCTGCTAAGGGATATATATATATATACACACACACATACTTATATATGTATGTAATAGAAATTTTTTTAGAAGTCAATTAAATTGGTTAGTTCATTTTTGACCAATATTCATTCATTCATATACAGCATTTCAAATCAACTGGTATCAATTCTGCTTAGCTGTATTTAAAATTACCTATTTCTACTCCACAATTGCATAATTTTTTTTTCAGTAGTTTTTGCTATCTCAAAGGCTTTGGAATGGTGTTCTTGCAATATAGATTAGAGTTACCATTTCCATGATGTTGAATTTATGTACGCTAATAATCGATTGAAGATATTCAGCATCAGTTGTGCAGAACAGATTTGTTGATTTCCTTAAATCAAAGTTGTATTCAATGCTGATGACATTAAGGATAGATTTAATTGATACTCGTAAAAAAAGGAGAAGACTGAATTGTATAATTCTCAAAATTCCCAAACTGTAGATTTTGAAACTCAATCTAATGTAAGGCAGTCTATTATTATAAGGTCTTAAAACTACAAATCTATATGTTCAACGAAGCCATGAATTTGTTTTCCAGACAAATTCTGCCAAAAATTTAATAACATTAATTTCAATCTCAAAACAAATTAGTTGAATACCATTAAATTTTCACAAAAAATGGACATAATAGGACAATTGAGTAACAAGAAGTGATAATAAATCAAAAGAAC
The DNA here is from genome assembly GCA_019974015.1 of Nephila pilipes. Classification (NCBI taxonomy): domain Eukaryota; kingdom Metazoa; phylum Arthropoda; class Arachnida; order Araneae; family Nephilidae; genus Nephila; species Nephila pilipes. The sequence continues at coordinate 149,995 of BMAW01086105.1, forward strand.
AAACATGTTAACACATTTATTGAACAAATAATACATGAAAAAAAACCCCTTTTTTGTCACTAATCGTAACTGATTTTAAAAATATACAATGGAATTAAAATATACATGTTTTCATTAAACTACTATAAACATCCCGTATAGGATTTTAAAAACTATTACAGATAACAAAATTAAAAAGAGTGCACACAAACACAAGTATCTTATCCACGAAACCACAAATAATGTGAGTACATAATATAACATAAATACAAATATTGAACTACATTTTGATGAATTTGCTATAATGAATTGTTTTCATATTTTGTTTTTAAAGTTTTGACTATTCTTTATTTGAATGGGTACTTGAAATGTTTAAAATAAAATAGCAATAAAGTATGTCATAACTGTAACTAACAAATTTGTTCATAATTTAAATGAAAAATTTAAATTTTCTGCAAGATTTTATACTTTATTTATCAAAGTTTATATAATAACTCCTTAATTAGTTTAAGTTTATTTAAATAATTTTGTAATACACAAATCGACAACTTATTTTAAAGCTTAATGCACTTAAAAAAAAAAAACCACATATTTCTACCACAGAAACTTTTACAAATACATAAAAAATATTTTTAATTAATAAAATATAATTTTGATAAGAATTTTAACATATATGGAGGGAGAAAGAGGAAAAAAAATCAACAAAAGAGCTTGAAGAATAACAAACACGTTATATATATATATACACACACACATTGTTTATGTATATATATGCACAGATATATATGTATATACATATAAACAATTTGTGTATATGCTGTTAATAAGTATCAATGACCCAATATGGAAAATAAAATTTAATACTTATTCAATTAAATGTTGGGGCAAATGTCTTATGGAAAATTCAATCGAATTTTTTTTCCTTATACCAATAAATTAAACGTAATGCATTAATTCAAAAATAAAAGTATAATTTAATCAAATGCCAAGAAATGAAATGCTTATGGATATACCTTACACACAGAAATTATTCCTAAAGCTGATAAGCAAATTTCAGAGAAACATGGGTACAACTGATTGTCATTTAAGAAACTTTGTAAGAATTGCTAATTTTATATTACATATTCTACTCTATTATTACTTAAGAGAAATTTTTTATTATTGAAATATAGCTGTAATTTCATTAATATATATATATATATAGGATACATTTTCATTAAAGTTCTAATAGGAAATATTATACATACAATATTATTCAACAAGCAGCTCAATTCTAACAATGCTTAGATGTTTATACTGCAATGATTTACTAAATTTTAACATTAGCAATTTAAAGTCATCTTTGAAATATTGTTTAATATTTTTTTTAGACAACCCAAAAATGATTTATAATGAAAATGCAAGTTAATTTTCTGTGTTAGTATTTCCAGTATCAACTATGTTGAAATCTAGAGACAGATATAAATTTTATTTTTACAACATTTAAAGATGCTTCTTATTTACACATTCCAATAATAAAATTTATCATTATTCATGGTCATTTATGAAATCATCAATCAAGAGATTTGTTTTCAAATTTTTATTCAGAACAAAAACTGTTTTAAAATATTGTAATACATTTTTCAGGCTCATGTATATTGCAATAATCAAAACAATATTATTGATAATTGTTCAAAAAAATATTTTTATACAATAAGTTTTCACAAATATTTACATATAATCAATTCCATATATAAAATCATTAGAAATGATTTACAGTTCAGTTCCTAAATAAAAAGAATATTCAAGTTACTGCTGTAAAATCTAATAAATAATCATTAATAAAATAAATAGAAAGACTATTTTATCACAACCTTAAGCTATCATGTGAAAACGAATTAGTTTCCTTGTGATAGTATCAATTTCAAATTCTCCATTAAGGAATTTTAAATTCAGCTCATTTTAAAGCAATTTATATAATACTAATAATTTGAAAATTGATATTCAAAAAAAAAAAAAAAAAAAAAATTTTTAAAAATTTATTATAAAAAAAAAAAAAAAAAATGTGCTTATGTAACAATTAATAATATAACATATATAAATGAAAACATGAAATGAAAGACAAACAGTGGATTTATACACATACATAAAATACAATTTTTAAGTTTTTCAACTACAAATTCAGAATCAATAGACAAATTGTTCATGACAAAATAACACAACAGATAATTTGAAAGAGAAACAAAATGCATTTAATTCAATAAGTTAAAAACAAAATTGCATTTTAAAACAATATCTTAAAATTTTATACTTTCGTACATAATGATAGTTCATAAAACCAGTCAAGTCATTAGAGTATGCAGTCATTTTTCAAATAATATGAACAGTATATATAGACATTTTTAAAAAATAAGAAATTTGAAGAAGATGAAATAGTACGAGTAATCAATGTATTGAGTTATTGAATCCATATAATATCTTGCATTACATCAATAAAAATTATTTTTATAGTTTTTGCCTTAATCAAAAAAATTTTAATTCAGAAATATGATACTTAGTATTAAAAAAAAAAACTCCCAAAGACAAGAAAATTATGGAAGGTTCATAAATAGGTAAAAAAAAAAAAAATTTGAATGTAGCTTGAGCTATAGTCTTCATTAAAGAAACAATACTACGTATTGGGCATGATATAAAATTGATTTGAATTTTACACTAAATTATAAAATCTTTGGTTCAATATAAGCAAATTTTCAACTGCATATCCGTATTAAATGAATACTTTTAGAATACTTTAATTATGGTAAATCTATGTTTCAACAAATTAAAGGATCATTAGATTGACCTCTTCGCAATTTGCACAAATATCTGTCTTTGCAGACCTTGTCACATTCAGGAATGTATGTGGCCATTTTATAAAAGAATCTAAAAAAAAAAAAAAAAAAAAGTTTAAATTTTTAATTGTGGAGAAATATAGTTAAACACATTTTATATAATAACATTTGATTTAAATCAATAAGAATATAATGATTGGTTTATAAGAATATAATACAAAATCCATAGGAATCACCCTAACTTCTTATGAACAAAACAGATTTAAAAAATATATGCTTTGAAATAACACATAAAATATTATAAAGTAGCATAATCTAGAAAACTCAAATTTATATTTTCTTTCACTAATATATGCATGATCCATATATCAAAAAACTTCATTGTAAACAATGTTGTCACTTCATGAAATGCACCCAATAAAAATCAATGATAGGATTTTAATATTAAAGTACTTAGAATTAAGTAATAAATAATAACATTTATTATTTATTCTCTTCATGGTTTATTTCCATCAATTTTTTGTCAACCAGTTTCATAACTGGAAAATGTTTTTAAAAAATGCATGAAAATTATTTAAGATATTAAGATTCAATGTTTACATATTTCAAGTTTCACTATTAATTATATTACATAATAATAAGCATTTGTAAAATTACTGAAGAATAACAGCCTACATTTCCATTTGAAAACATTTAAATTAAAATTTTTTTGAAACAATTTAAACTAACAAGCAAAATGTTTCATAAAAATTAAAGTACAGTAGAACTTCATTAAATCAGATCCTTTTAACTCTGATTTGGGAAGAAACTGGAATCCATGTAATTTAAAAATTCAATTTCTTGATTGACATCTTCCAATAGCTATGAATAAATGAAAGGAAAGTGGGATGGGGGGGTTGGCAGTGACTAATGGTGTATAGTGCCATATTGTCCAAATGGAAAGTAAAACAATTTTTAACATATTTCTAGTGTCACTAAGTAGACATCTTTATTTTCTATAAATACGATTTATACTAGATTTGTTCAATGTAAAGTTTATTTCCTGCAGTTGTTTTATTTTATTTCATTCCCCCCCCTCATTCTCCTGTTAACCCAGATTTTCAATATTCAGAACCAGCTCTGGTTCTAATTAATTGGATTTAATGAGCTTATATAATCAAATTAATAAAATGCATACAGAAACTAATTTTAAAGTTTGAAAAAGAAATTTTTGAATGAATGCTAGAATAAAATATAAGATAACATGACTATTATTTTTAAAAATTGTTTTCCCCACTTCCAAGGGTAAAAATTGCTTAATTTTTCAAAAGAAAAAATCCTACATTTTTGAGTTTGATTAAGAGTCAGTTGCAATGGAAGAAAAGACAAAAAAGAAAATATAACAAGTTTTAAAAGCTACAATTATTATCCGATAGAACAAAAAAAAATTCTTTTTAAAACTTTACTTGTAGAATTTCTGGAACAGAGAATTATCCTTTTCAAATCTGTGAGTCAAACGATTCCAATCTTCAGGAAACAGAGATGACATGTTGTAAGCTTTCTTGGCAGAATATTCAAATTCCCATTTTATTTCTCTTTTCAAATTGGCTTCAGTGAGATTGGTAATATATGTTTCATGATCAAGAACATACTGAAATTAATAAGAATTAGCAAGAAAAGAATGTTCAAAAACAGTAAATCATAATTACCCAAAACCTTTTTCAGAATTTTGAATAACCTATGATGAACAATAGTACATCCAGAAGTATAAAAAATGCACACACTTTTTCTTAAATAAATTTTTGAAAAACAATCAACAGTATTAAATTTTATTTAGAAAGCAATGAAAATTGACAAGGATATTTAGAAAAATTGCGTTTCAGTAAATTATTGTAAAAGGAGGAAATAAATTACATTTTAATACAAAGATTACACTTAAGTCAACCTTAAGATATTTACTTCTTTCATAATAAACAAAATATGCCATTATTAAAAATTCAACTAATCTAAAATGTCATTTTCAATCGAGTTATATCAGGAAGTTCAATTAAAGGGGTTCTGAATGATCAAAGTTTTTCAATGTACTAAAAGTTTTAGCCAAAATCATACAGATTTTCTCAAAATTCATGCATTTAAAAATTTTAATCTCATCAGTTCCTTTTGCATAATAAACAAAAAAATTTGCAGAATTTTTCAAAAAAATTAATATTCAAAAGTTAAAATTCATAAATATTTGGATTGTTTATTTAAGAATAATTTTGAATAAATTTATTCTTATCAAATCAATTTTGTATATTAAAATTTTCTTTAACAGAAACTGGTTTTAAAGCTCAATTTTCATATCAGTTACAGCTTTTAATTTGAATAGTTTTAAAACGTAAAATATTCTTACTATGTATAAATAAAACATTACAATTATGTATAATATAACAATTACATACAAATATTTCATGGCTAGAAATGAAATTTTACATCGGTGTATGCAACTTTAAAAAAATTTCTAAAAATTTTTTTTTAAAGCCTGATTTAATCACATCTGAATTCTCATAGTAAAATTTACAAGTGTTTGGATACTTTGTAGAGTGGTTTCATTATTGATTTCAGTGACTTCCAATCCACAAAAACTGTTACTTCATGATCATAAAAATAAATGAAATTTTTCTGAGCTTCAGGATACTGCAAGCATTTCTTTAATTTAAGCATTGTTTTTTCTTAGATAAATTCAATGAATAGCTGGCACATGAGACAACAAAAGAACCTAGCAATAATGCATTATTATTAAGCCCATATTGACTAGCATCACATTCAATTTGTACACTTCTAGTGACATCAAATATTTGAAGTGTAAGAGTGTTAGTCAATAAATTTCTAAAAAGTTCTGGAAATAGTTTTTTTTTATTTAAATTCTATTAAGCATTTATTCCAAAAGCTGCCTTCATGGCTTGATTAGATCAGCATCTCAAAAATAAATTTATTTTGACAAATACTCATTCCTAAGAACCCTTAATTCATCCACATTGGGTGGATCACTTCAGTTTCACATTGTTTTGATTTTCACTGGATGTGGTAGAATTTCAGCAATTGAAATTTTATGACCCAAAAAAGAAATTTGTTCACATTTGAGCCAAATTTCTTTGTGTAGCCTTATGCCCAGTTTCTTTAAATCTTTTTAGGAATTTTGTAAGAATTTTACCATCTTCTCTATGGCTTTTTCTTGGATTACATTGTCAGCCGCAGCATTAATAAGACCATTAACGTTTTCAAACCTTTTCATTTTCACTCAGAATATCTCATTTGCTATTTCTAAGCTAAATAGCAACCTGAGCAGAAGTTATTTTCTAAATGGTATTTGAAACTTTGTCATGAGTATATTCTTCATCCAGTTTGACATGCCAATATCTATCTTTGAAATGTGATTGATTAAATAATATGAAATTTTATACAGAATAATGAATTCATACTTCCTCTAATGATGGCATGATATAATATTTTTAATAAAATTTTATTTAGTCCCATGGGATTTGCTCCAAGTCAGATTGTTCTGGTTTTTTAATGATCACAATATTGTTAGTGCTGGTTTTGATTGCTTATGAATGTCAAATTTAGAAGCAACATGAGAACAATTTACAATGGACCTCATAGTTTTGAATTTTAGTCAGATGACGAGGACAGCACCTGAGCTGGCTCCTCCCTCTCCAAACTGTCACACCACCAGGTAGAGCCTTGATATATTTAATGTACATCAGTCTCACTACATGGCAAGTCTTTAGGGACACCAGAATTTGAAACAATAACTCTATGGAAACAATGCTGGCTACAAATTCATGACCATGACCACTAGGTTATTATGGCCACTCCAAGGTGCCCGATAAATAACTTTTTCAACCTTTCCTATATTTTCTAGTTTCTTAAAATTCATTTTGCAAACTTTCTTAATACTAAAGGTATCCTTAACATTTCTATGATATATGTGATGTGACAGTGGAAGCAAATAGCACAAGAACCAGATAAGGCTATGCTGTTTCAAACAAGCTATAACAATGATCTAGATGTTTGAAAAAAAAATGAGGTCATGATGCCTGTGCTTGCCTAAAGAAAGTAGGCAACAGGGACATTTCCATGACAGAAGAGTTATATTTGAATCAGTTTCTAGATGAATTTTACATGGTAACATTTCAAATCCATTATCAAATACAATTTAATACTTGTCTATGGTAACATTGATTAACTCTCATATTTGTTGTCTTCAACACAGTGATAAGCTTCATTACCCCTGCTGCTTTATAAAAGTTATGAATTTTCATTTTTTACAATAACAAATTTAATAGAATACTGGTAGCACTCTTACAGAATGGCATCTTACAACATGATTTTGCTCTAACAGGACAGAACCAGTTACAGGAACCCTTGCATAACACTACAATTTGCAACATTCTAACATGATTAGATAAATTGCTGGAACTCTCACATAACACTGCAACTTGTAACACTGTTTCATTCTAACATAAGAAAATTGCATCACCCCACCAATTTCTCGTTTGACATTATTAATCCAAATCTTTGTATCATTATCCTTTAACCCACATACTTTATCCTAAGTTGAACATCCTTTTTTGTAAAACTTTGCAAAATTATTCTTTTTTTTAACACTAGTTAGAACATACTTTGCCCTGAAGCAGGACAATATTCCTTTTTTAAATGTATGCAACTTTCTACAAAATCTATACAATTGCTTAATTAATTCTTTACCTGCATTTGATAAATACTTGCTAGATATTGTAGAACTTTTAATTTTACAAAGAACATAAGTATTAATTACTTTCCCTTTCATAGAAGCATATTCTGCTCCTCTGCCTAAATCAATACATTTAACCAACAACGTTAATTCTCTTTTATACAGTAAAAATTCTTGCAACTGAATATCTTTAACTCTTTGGCTGTATTTGACATATCAGTATGCCATGTATTTGTTTGGGCAAAGACACACGTACATGACGTTCTGATACGTCATTGAATCTGAGCCGAGATTTAACTAGTTCATTCTAGTTTATTTCAAAGTAATGCATATCTGTTGCAAAAGAACAAATAATTTCAGTAGTTTGGTGAACCTTGTTTTGGATACATGACCCCATAATGACAGAAATAGAGAATATATATTTTATCAAAGTGATAATGACAGTTTTAATGAAAGTAGTGATCTTGAATGCGATGAAGAATTTTATAATGATCCTTTTAGCAATAAAGGGGAATTTCAAAATAAAAATGAAGAATATATTGAATTAGAAAGTGATAATGATAGAGAAATTATTCCAAGACATAAAAGACGCTTATCAAGCAGTGATAGTGAATCTTCTTATGAAAAATTAGATGAATGGATTTGGGAAGAAAAAGAAATGTATCTAATGTAAAATGATTTTCTGAAGTACCTGGAATCAATACTTTGTACCTGCGAAGGCTAGGTGATAATCCTAAAGCTTTAGATGTTTTAAATGAAGTTCTAAAGGAAGATTTTTGGATTATCATTCCAAAAGAGACTAACAGGTATGCCAGACAAATAATAGAAAAAGAAGGTTTTGAGAAAAAAAAGAAATGAAAGGTGATTTCCTGTAAATTCTGAAGAAATAAAAGCATATATTACTTTGTGTATCTTAATGTCTCAAGTAAAGAAAGCAAAGTTGGAAATGTTATTGGTAAAAAAGGAAAATTATAAGTACTGCAGTTTTTGCAAAAACTATGCCACATAATAGGTTTTTCAATATTTCAAGTTTTCTGCATTTTATGGATAATGAAAAACTAGGTAAAGATGATAAAATAAGGAAGATTAGAAATATTGTAGATTACCTGAATAATACGCCCCAAGTGCAAAACATTTTTCAAATAAATGTGTACCCAAAGAGTTAATGATCAAAACAATTATATCATGTAATTATGAATCTTTGCAAGAATTATAGCCACTAGACTTAATTAGAATATGAATATTATTGAAAATATCAAAATATTCATTTCCTTCTTGTCTATATTATTAAATAAATATCCCTCATGTATTTCACAGGTTTCACCAATAATATGCTGATATTAAACATTTCAATTATTTCATCAACAATTCTATTTTTTTCATCACATTCAGATTAAAAACCATTAAATCTCATCAAAACTTCTTCCAATGGGGGAGAAAAAAAAACGCTTCTCGATACCCATTACTTTTTTGACTTAATAGTATAGTTCTTCCACTTCTGGAGAAATATTTTTCAATTAGAAATCAAATCATTATGGAAAACTAAAGTATCAGGAGATCAAATTAAGGAAATAGACTTAGTTTTGGATTCCATTTCATTTCTGCTTTAACTTATTTCCTTCCTTTTACATTAGGACAATTATATCATAGAATTCTATTGAATGAATCACTAAGTTGTCATCAATTTTCATAATGCTTCAATGTTTTTTATATCATTAACTATTGAATTGATGATTTCTCAGATCAGAATATCTTCAACTCTACATTTTACTTGCATTCATAATCTGGTTTGCTAGAACATACATACATATATTACAAGTAAAAAGTATTGCCATATAAATTATGGTTAACAATAACAAAATGAAACTCAAGCTTGCAACAGTAAATGAATTTTTAAAATTTAGCACAAAAAACCATAGTTTAAATTAAAACAGAAATAATTAAAATAAAAAAAGCAATAAAACACCATACTCTTGAACTTTGTTGATAATTTCCATCTACAGTATATATTCTGTAACCAGGATTGAAACCTTCATAAGTTGTTACGCTAGGGCCAATGTATGCAACGCTGGTAGCTCTTGGTATTGGACCAGATTTATCATAAAAAATTTCAAATTCATCAGAATGAGTGTGTCCGAAAAACTGAGCAGTAACTGTGTTCTCATACCTGTAAAGATTTAGATGAGTTTAAAATATACTGACGCTCAGAATTTCACAGATAATATTTAAATAAATTAGAAAATTCTTTTCTTTAACAATGTTACAACATTAAAAAGTATTTTAATCAATTATCTAAAAACATCAAGTGGCGTGTAAGAAATAAAATTCATATCTTAAAATTAGTTTATATTCTTAATCAAATTTCAATTACTTAATAACAATTTTTCTCAAAAAAAAACGCTTTAAGATTTAAATCTTATAATTTGTAGGCAGTCGAAAAGGGGATTAAGGAAATAATATTTCCAAAATTTTTTAAAAATTTACTATTTGTAGCAAAATTTTGTTTTTTCTTCGTAGCAAGAAGAAACAAAAATTACAGTAAAATTGATTTAAAATCTACATGGAATCTAGCTTCTCAATTAAAATTTTTAGGCATATACAAATCTTAAATAAAATTTTAAAACTAAAACTCAAAAAATTGTTAAGTAAAAATTGAATTTGTGAAGATGAGCCAAACATGATATGAAATTTTAATGCAGTCAACAAGCTGATTAAGTAAACAATATTTGAAGAAAAATTTTTACAGATGTTATACATATTTCTAACTACAAATTAAATTATTTTAACATTTTATAGTATCAAAATCATTTAAAAATTCATAAATATTTAGCAGAAGGTAATAAACAATTAAAATATCAAGCAGTTATAATAATATTTACTTAAATAAACTGATGGAATATGTACATCTATTTAATTAAAAAAATTTATTTGTATTCAATACATCCATTTAAAAAGGTACACATTGTAAGCCATTCAGCATTTAAAATGTGTCTACACATTTGAATGATTATTTATTGAATATTCACGATAAAAAGCAGAATTTTACTTCATAAATCATCAAACTCTGGATATCTAGTATTATCTTAAGAATATGAGATCAATTTTGGACTGAGATACTGATAATTTTCTGAATATTTTTGAAGTATAAATATACTCAATAACCATTACTGAACAGCAGCTATTACATAGTGAATAATAAAATAAAGACTTCTTACATTTTAGCAGTTACTACAAAAGAAAAATACAATGAAGTTTTAGTAAAGAAACAAAAATGTAGGATATCAACAAATTCGTTCCCTTACAATATATATATAATGAATTCAATTAATTACCTTTATAATTTTGTAATTTTTTTATGCTAATCTAAATTCTCACATTCAAATTTACTACTATACTTTCACTCAAAGTTATGCAATGTGTTTGTTGGTTTAACATCCAGAACCTCATTTAGAGTAACCCTCTCCCACAAGAATAAAAATTTACAGTTTTTCTGCCAACACTCTCTTTTGCTTTTTCAGGCTTTGCTAGAACTGGAACAAATAGATGTGTTTGTTGTCTATTGCATCTATGTTTAAGATTATATAACAAGATGAACTCAAATTAAATAAATCGAAAAGTTATTTCTTAATAATCTTTGACTACATCAAGATAAAAAAAAAGTTACATGTAAATAATTCATATTTCTATATATATTCATTGCAATATAATTTTCACTACACATTTGGATACAATTAAGCATTTTAAACACTTTCAAATTCAAAGATCAAATTTACTTCCCTCTCATCACTTCATTGGCAAAATATAATGAAAGCTTGAGAGCAACCAATTTAAAATTAAAATAATTACTACATAATTTACCTATTGATAATATTATTATAATTTCTACTCCAAACACCCAGGCAATCAGGCTCACCAGGTGGAATATGGCCAATAATATGAACCTATAAACATAATATAAATGAATAATACTAATGTAAGGAGAGGGTAAACAAAATTAAAGCATTCAGTTTTTATTTTTAAACTTATAATTTATGTTCAACTTAATAAAAATTTTCCGTTGATAATAAAATGACTTTAATTATTACAAGAGAATCTTATGGTAACATTTTCCCGATTTAATTTTTACACCTGTAAATAGAACAACTTAAAAATTAAAGCTACTATTAATTAATATATACTCAAAAGAATTTAAATTTATCTGAATACATTAAAACCTACAATAAATTTATAAAATTAATTGACTACTTAAAATTATTAACATAAATTTACATTTCATTTAAAATAAAATTTGTTTTAATAATCAGAAATAAAAAATAAAAACAAATTTCTCATCAAATGTAAAAATCTTGTAAATTTATATAATAGATATTTTTGAAATTAAAATTTAGTAATGAAATAAAACTATCACATTGTTAAAAGTGCAAAATAATTATAGTAATTAAAATGTCTTTACTTTTTCCCCTTTGTTCTCTGCCATTTGCAACTGTGCTACAAGCCATGCTAATTGCCCAGTTGGATCAGTGGAATTCAAAAGCAACCACCTGTAATATAATTAATAAAATAAATTGTTCTTTTCCCAGATTGTAATGAAAAAAGTAACAATTATAATTTTTTATGATCTCTGACATTGTAAAGAAAAACCATCGTACATTTACAATCAGATTATTAAAGGAAAATTAATTAGACAAGTTAATAACACAGACAAATATATAACAATTCCATAAACTTATTTTCAACAAAATGAAATGTTTAGACAAAAAAAAAAAAATCTTCAAGACTCAATAAAAAGCTCTTACCCCCTAAAAACTTATTACATAAATTATAATAAGCTTTCATAATCTGCCTCACTACACTATCTCATTATCAAAAATCATTTGAAATTTAAAAAACTTAAAATCAATTGATCCTAAAGTAAAATTTAAATACATTTACTCTTTACAAAAGAAAAATGTTTCAAACTGAATTATTTTAAATGGTAATTATAAATGCATAAACAAAGTTATACAGTACTGTGATATTTACCAAAAAAATTATCCTGAAATTTAAAAAAGAATCTGCTATTAAACTTTGGATAAATAATTATTGCTTTACAAATTTTCAACTTTATCCATTTTAAATATTTTTGAGAATTTTAAGATTCACTTTTTTTTAATATTTAAAAAAAAAATGATTTATCATCATTGTAATTGGCCGAAATAAAAATTTTGTTTGGAAAATTTAGAATAAAGAAATATATAATTAAAAAAATTATTTTACTTCACATCAGTGATGTAATTTGATTTTAAAATGAATTACATAAATTTTTTTTTTTTGGGGGGGGGGGAAATGTTTTATTACATATTTATTTCGATATGTTACCAGAAGTAAAATCCTTAGTTATAGGGAAAAAAATTTCAAACAATTCTCTGGGTAAAGTAAATTGTTTAACTTAAGAGAATATGCTTTGCAACAACATGCATAACAACAATAAATTAAAAACTTACAATGCACATAATTTATCTTTATTCAATTCATTAAATAATGAATATTAAAGAAGAAAACATTAATGAACATGAATTTAATCATAGTGAATATTTAATTTCAAGTTATTTTAGCACTAAAAGTAAATGCTTACCAATTTAGGTTATTGCAATAGTTCATATTCAGGGATATTATTCTAAAACCAGGATAGACTTCTGCAGTGTAATAGGCTCCCCTGAAAAATAATCACCACACATTTAAGATAAAACACCAAAAACATTAAAATACATCAGACATTTACATTTATTTCTGATCAATGGACATAATACATGTAAAATTTAAAATAAGCATACTACCTGACTAGGAATTATGATAATACAGGCTATTTTTTTGGAAGAGGAAATCAAACATTTATTAGAGCTATCAAACTTATAAAAATATATAAATAGAATCTGGCTTTGCTCCAGAAAAGCAGAAAATATAAATAGAATTTAAGGATACCAAGAGATAGGGAGGGGGAGGATTATCGATGATATACGAGACTCCCAGTTTTTGTGACTCTTTTGTTTCTCTCTTTTTCCTTGTTTTTTTAAAACAACTCTTTTTTTACAAGGTAGATATGTTCCGCAGAAAATCGTGCAAAAAAAATCACGTAAATAAAATATATGCGACCTATGGTAAATTTGGGGATATATTTGACAACTTTAAAAAATCATGCGAGATGAAAAATCTCTACATATTTTCCCAAAAAAAACCATTAAAAAAAAAAAAAAAAGAATAATAAAATCCATATTGCATATTTATAAAACAAAAACAATTCATTTTTATTACAAAAAAAAATTAAAATTAGTGTACAGAGAAAATTCAATCTACATAAAACATATAAAAATTCAAATTGAAATTAGGAAAAAACTACTAACTAACAACTATTCATTGCTACTTGATAACAAGCGTGCTCGTTTATTACAAACTGGATCAAAAATGCTCTCATCAGTAGATGTGTTACATATGTCTAGCACAACTGTTGGCTTTGAAAAATGAAATTCAAATGAAAAATTTCATTCGTTATTAACGGTCTCTATTGGTTTTTTGTTGTTGTTATAAAGTCTGTTATTAGCTGATTTTTTTTTTGGTTTCTCAAGTTGCTGATATAATTCTTGATATCCTGCTACACAAAACTTAAGATTACATTGAAATTTTGATGCGCACTCAATGTCAGGATCATGAGTAAGAAAATGTTCCATGCTTGTAGCAAATTTCATGCTCTTGCCAATTAAATCAGCTGTTAATAGCTGAACTTCATCATCGACTTTATCATTATCGACTTTTTTGTTATCATAAACTGTCATAAATTTGATCAAATCATCCTCATCCAAAAGACTTTCTAGCACCAATTGTTGAAACCTTCACCACCAATTGCCTTCGATCGAGTTATAATTTCAGAGTATATAGCTAATTTTTTTACTATGAAACTTCCACTCTTGATGTGTGCTGGCAAATACTTTTCCAACAAGTATTAAAGATAGATTGACACAACTGTTTGATGGCAAAAGAAGCATACAATCCAAAATCTTAAAATTTCTCCATGCTTTCATAAAAGTCAATTTTTTTTCTTCCACTGAGTTTAAAATATATTCAAATATTTGCTTTATGTAGTACATTTTAAATGCTGCTATATAATCCTGATTGAGTGGCTGAATCAAAGAGGTGGTATTGAGCAGTATAAACAGCATTTGAATAGAAATTTGGGAGATTTGTATTAGAACAAAAAGTTCATGTAAAAAAGTATATTGGTGAACCGTGTTATTTCAAAATAGTGTAAAAAAAGGAGTTGGGTGTATATCTTTTCAAATTATTAGAAGAACTCAGATTTTTTATATGTGCCTAAAAATATAATAATTCTATAGAATAATAAAAGTAAGTTTTTTTTGTCAAGAAGTTTTTTTTCTTCTTTTCTCTTAGTTGAATATAGATGATTTTTTAGATATTTGCATTTAGGAATCATTTCAAAGAAAACTTTTATGCAATATTGTTTCAAATTTTTCATGCTTATATAAAGGGTATTTATGCACATTGTGAATCTAAAACATTTTCCCTCTAAGTGTTACACAAGTTTTGAGAAATAATTATATATATGAAAAAAAGTGGAAAATATTAAATTTTTCAAAATTGCCAAGTTCAATAAGTTTTTCAAAGAAAATATCTAATAATATCATTAAAGATGGTTCCCTATATTTCATGTACATTTATGGAATATTATTTTTAAAAATGGTATCTAAATGTAAATAATATTTGAAAAAATCATGTCTATATTCAACTCGCAGGGAAAGAAAAAAATTTTGACCAAAAAAACACTTTTATCGTTCAATAAAAGGACTGAAATATCATTATTAAGCACACTAAAATCCAAAGTTTTAGGAATAACTTTTAAAACATAAATGTTACAAAAAGAATTTTAAATTCAGTATTTGATTTCCTCCCGCAAGTCCTGGTAACTTTAAAGTGAATGCCTCTTTATAACCCAAAGGGAAAAAAAAAAAAAAAAGAATTAATCTATTATTTAAATAATTATGTCTACTATTTTATTAGTTGAAAGTATATGAAAAGTGTATTTGCAATTAAAATAAACTTAACAAACACATTATCATTTTTATTCAATTTTCATGTAAAATTATGTGTAAAGTTTTTTTTTTTAAAAAAAAAATACTCACAATTTTATGGTTTGGGAGCTGCCAGGAACCCAAGGCAACCAAGCTTTCGCAACTTCTTCATACAACCAAGAAATCGAATCATTTCCTTTCACTTGAGGAATTGGAAAACTGAAATATAATACTAATTCTAAATAAATGAAAGGAGAAAAATAATTTAAAGATAATGAAGATATATACAACAGAATTTTCCTTGATAATATCAAGTTTTTAAAAACAAGAAACAATAAAATGAAATATTATAATTCTGATTATGAACTGAGCTTACAGATAACATAATAAGTAATGACATGATTTTGAGAATATATATATTTATTAAGTGGAAGGAATCTTGTAATAAGATGCAGTAGTATTAATATCTATATATATATATAATGTTCATTCCATATGTAAGAACTATAAACTTTTTACTATGCATAACTATAAACTATGCATGTGTGAATTGTTCATGATACCTAATTCATATCCATTCTTTTTTTTTTTTTAGTTATGGCGGGTAAAAATAAAATATTCCACATGAGGGATCCTAATGACCTTGAGACTATTAGAAAGAACTTTTATATAACAGTGACAATGATGAGGACATAGTTTTAGATGAAAGTGATACAGATGAAGAGGAGAACATTTCAGAAAGAGAAGATGATTCAGAGTCAGAATGAGTGCATCAAGCAATTCAGAAGATAAAGATAATGACAGATCTACAGATGCCTACTATAAGAAAAACATTGAGTCATGGAAACAGCAGAAAAATGCATTCAAGAAAACTAAATGAGCACCTCACAATATATGTATCCATGTTCCTGCAGTTATTGGGTGAGCCAAAGATTTAACAGAAATTTTGGATGTATGGCAATGACTCATTACTGATTGCATAACTGAAAGCATAGTAGAAAAGATTAATAAGCATATTCGTTCTGTGATGCCTAATTACTCTCATTCAAGGAATGCCAGGGATACGGATGGAGCAGAAATAGCAACTCTTTAATGCTTGCTTTATTTGGCTGGTGTTTATCATGGAAATAGAGTTAACCCCTTGAAGAATTATAGAGAATGGACTGAATGTAATGAAATGACAATGAAACTTATTTTTCTTCCTTTTTTAAAATCTAAATTGAGTTAATTTTTTTAAAAAATTCATATCATTTTTAAACTTTTATATAAGAAATGTAAATACTTCAATCGAAATATCGCCAATTTCATTTATTTTATTTCCATGCAATTTCAATAACATTAAATGATTTATAGTGCATTTATGTTTTATTTTCACATTTCCCCCTTTTATTGTTAAATAATTATCATTTAATTAAAATTTACTTATTAATCCTTAATTACAACCAAATTTCAGCATTAACACTCTTAAATAGAGTAGCGTATCTAGGAAATATGCACAACCTTTCAGGATAGTACAGAGGGCACACTTGCTGGAAGGTTAAATAATTTGTTTTCTCCCTTGTGAAGTTTATTAATGTACCCAAAATGTTAAATATTCTTAAATATTAAATTTATGTTGTTCCAAGAATGGATCAAAATTCACTTAATTTAAGTGGACCAAAAGGTTTATTGAAAAGCAAACATGAGTTTGTTTACATTTTAACTATGAATTACAAGGCCACACAATACAAGGCCACACAATCAAAAGTTAATTTTTGAAATGATGTGAGTTTGCTCAAAAAATATATTTCATTTGCATATTCTAAATATCTACTATGTGTTCATTATTTCATAAGCAGCAATCTAATGTTACTTTTATTCAATAGAGAGCAATTAAACATCAAATTTTACAATTAGTATCCCAAAATATTTATCAGTTTCTTCCTTCACAATTTCACTTTTACAAACGAGAACTGTTAAACATGCAGTATGTTTAATTAGAATGTTTTATGAACTCAATGAGAAATTTGATTTCAAGATATCACAGATAATTAAAAAAAGAATAAAAAAAAAAATTTTAAAAATAAAATGCCATTGAGGTTTATAACCACTTTAATAAAGAGAACACAAATTTGAAAATTAAAAAAAAAAAGATAATTAGAGTTTAATATGAAAATTTTCTAACCTATTTACAGGTGAGCTCTCATGGTTTCCCAAAGCTGGAAAAATTGGTACATGTCCAAGATATTTGTACATTACTTTGGAAGCTGAATGAAGAAGATAAACCACTTCATTTTCAGTGTAATTCCAAATGTCATGAGGTGGAATGTCACCAGTCCATATCACATAATCAAACTAAATGAGAGAGAAATCTTGAGTTTATTTTTACTAAAATAAGACAAAAATAATAATAAAAAAAAAGAATAAAATTTATATTTTAACGAATTTACTTATTTCAGTACAAAATTAGTCATTATATTACAGATAAGTGTGAAGATACAATTTTCTTAAAAATGATTGTTAAGTATGTGACTGGAAACTAAACTATTTTATTCCTTCAAATATTTTTATAAAGATAAAATATAGTTTAAGTTTTGAAAATCCTTCTTCTTCTTTTTTTTTTTTTTTTTTTTTAAATAATCATTCAAGGTGCATTTGAACCTTAAATTAAAATTGTATTTTTATACTCAACAATTAGTTTAAATTAGGAGATAGTAAAGATTCCTTTTATATTTTTACACTGATTTTCAAGCATATAATGAACTTTATAAAAAATGATTCTGATGAACTTATGGGCAAATACATGCTTCAAGCACACTTTTAGAAAGAAAAAAAAAAGCAAAGTACAGATTTCTAATTATAAATATATTTCAAATCTTCTTAAAAAATTGTTTTAAAATAAATGTATGATTACAAATAGATAATTGTCACGATATCAACTAAAATGTTCACATTTTCTTCTAGAAGAAATTAAACTAAATGAATAATCTTTCATTGCTTAATTTAAATTTTAAACAAATAGGTATGGATATTACTATTTTTGTCAATTACACTGATTTATTAAATATTATTGTACATACTGATCTATGATGTGTTCAGAATAATCATGAATATCATGGAAGGCTTCATATAAATGATCAAATTATCATTTGAAGATTTAACTATTTTTTTAAATAAATATATGCAAGCTTAAAGTATTAAATGCAATATAACATTTCCATAATTTTAAAAAAATATCATTAATCACAAAAACTAACAGAAACAACATCAAGAAAAAAAAAAATATCAAGTAAAGAATATATCAAAAATCAGAATAATCTGAAATAATTTAATGGATATACTTTTCCTAACACAAACTTCAAATTAAAATATATGCTTAATTTAAAAATATTTTTGGAATGTTTGTAAATTTAAATTACTGTTAAATTTAGATAATTATTATCAGGAAAGAGAATCCTTTATATAAATACCAAATTGAAGCATATCAAGCTCATAGAGTGTTTTTATAACTAGGAAATTTTCAGTGGGATTTTTTACTTAAAAACAATTACAAAAAATAAAATACATCATAACTTACTGAATTTTAGCAAATTTAAAAGAAAGCGATGGACAAAAAATATTACCTTATGTGTTTTATTTATGTGAGAAAGCATATTTTCAAGAGTTCTTAGGGGTATATCACAGTTTCTATAATCTCCCCAGTAACCAGCTGCATCTTCAGGACTGCTGGGCTTACCAGAAGTTGGTCGACAGCATAGAGGTTCCCCACAGTTAGCACTACTGTTCTCTTTGTAGTAGGGATCAATGTGAACATCTGAAATGTGAAGGACACGCACAGTGGGAGAACCAGGCTGTAGAAGAAAAACAATGTATAAAATCTATATGTGATTTGAGAGTAGAAAATCAAGAAGTGGAAAATAATGTATTCTAGAGCCACACTTGAAATCACATATTTTTATTCAGTATATAGATGTAAATCCGAATTCTTTTTTTTTTTTAGCCAACCTAAATTTTTCACAAGGTTTTAAGAAATAATTCTACGAAACAGTCAACAATTAATACAATTGTTCTTCCTTACAAGTTTTTTTTTTTTTAAAATGTAAGTAGTCTGTAACAATAATTTAATTTTAAATTAGTTTAAGTATCAATATGAAAACAATGTCAATATTATACTTTTATAATACTGTAAATTTCATTGAATGATGTATCTACATAGTATACTATGAGTAAGAAACAAATCTGAAAATAATTTTATTTCTTAGAATATGATGAAAAATTAAAATTCTAACATTGTCAAAATTTCTTTGACTGCAGGTACCAAATGTATGTATATAATTCCCGGCTCTGGATATAGTCATCTGTATAGGATTACACATAGACTTTATATAAAGTAGTAGTTCAGTAAAGATACAATAATGAAAAAACACTTAAACAACATGTTTTTTTAATACACATACGAGTATATTTTTCAGCCTAGCTATGATTTGATAAGTTCTGAAAGCAATTATTAATCAACATATACCTGAGATTTTGAGGTACATTATGAACAAGAAATATTAACCTTGAAATTGAATACTTTTCTCTGAAATTTATTCAAACACATAATTTTTTTTTTCAAATTCATATAAACAAAGATAAATATGTAATAAGTTGCAAACAAAGATGAAATTTACGATATCTTATATCTGATAATAAAGGATAAATAAATAAAACTTCAAACTTTTATAATGATAATGACAAAGCAATCACGAATTTAAATCAATGCTAAAACAAAAAATAACATCAGAGGGCAAATAAAGATAATAAGAATGTATACAAATATTTACATAATTTATTGTTAACTAAACTTAAAAAGCAAATATTGAATTATAAATACTTTTTGTATTAATATCAGACTAGAGCAAAATGTAATATGGCTAAAAACAAAAGATCTGGTAATTTCAAACCAAAAGTGAATGACAAAACTTCAGCTGATACTTTATTCACAAAATTATCACACCATACTATGTTGATGACTCTGAAGACCAGACCCTTTTAACGGATAGAAAATTCCATTAAATAGGATCTGGACACCATAAATTTTTTTTAATAAGTTTTTAAAAATTAGAAGGTAAAGGTGACATATATTCTAAATATAATGCTAATTTTAATTGAAAAGAATGAAAACAATTTAACAAATTTTATTCCTTTTCATTACATTACTTAAACAGAAATTGCTGATTTGAAAATGTTTTAAGTTACACTTGTTTTGTTTAAAATCTTTACAAAGAAATTAGATGATAATTCAGTTACAAGAAGTATTTTTAAAAGAAATTTAGCATTTTTGTTAATAAACACAAAGTATAAATAAATCTAACACAAACCTTTGGTAGATGATGTGGCTTTACATGTGGTTTGGGAAATGGTGTAAGAGGTACTGTCCAGTCATGTAGTGGATTGACTGGAGTGCCACAACCTTGGAAGACAAAGCCACAAATCTGATGTGGATCCAGAATCACTTTTGCTAACACTTGAGTCAGCTCCCTCTGAAAAACTTTTGGAAAGTTAGAAAATACAGTATGCACATGTAATAGATGACATATTCAAATTTCATTTAAATTAGTATTGATTTAAAAATTTAGATATAACTGTTCTTATTTTCTATAGTTATTCAAAGTTTACTCCTAGACATTTTCAGACTAAATCATAGAATTTTTGGAGAGAAAACAAATTTATTGGGCATTTCTGAAAATAACAATTCCAAAATTAAAAATGATTATCATTGGGACTTATGAACCATGCTCTACTTTCAAAATCATGAAATAATCAATAAAATCCTACATTATATTAAAACTGTTATGGAAAGGAACTAAGATGTTATATTTCAATAAACTTTCAAAATTTACAGATTTGTTTACTTATTCTCCTCACAGTGTTCCATTAATTTTTTTAATAAGCAATTACAGTTTAAGAAAAAAATAATTCTTTATATTATATATATATATATATATATATATATTAACTGATTGATTAAAGTACTTTCATATATTTCTCCAGCTTTTTTTCACTTACAGAAGTCTAGATAGTAGTTATACAAGATTAAATCTGAAAGAAGTTCTAAAAAAAATATATTTCACTGTACAATCTGTAAATATACTTTTCAAAAGTTTTTAATGGGTTCTTAAAATAAAATAAATTATTAAAAAACATGTTTAGAGATTTTACAAAATTTTCACAAGGAAGACTTAATAAATCCTTTATCTGAGACATCTAGAGAGAATCGGTAATTTAGTTTGTATATACAAATTACTTCTTGCATCCTTCTTTCATAGCACAATTACTAACACCTTTCATTAAACAAGTTTTTCTTTTTCATAATATGTATCTAAAAATAGTTGAATATATTCATTTAATTACCAACTGAAATTAAAAGAGTTCTTTTTACAAATGTAATTTAAAACCAGCCCTGTTTTTATAATATAAACAATGAAATAAAAACTAGCAACATTTTCTTAAAAATGAAGATATTAGCTGCTAACTTCACCTTAAAAAGTTTAGTCACTCCTGTACAGACTCGGGGTGTTTCAATATTGAAAGTAGTACAGATCTTGTAAGCAAATTTTCCAACATCATCTTCAGTAGCTCCTTGATTCAAATAATGTTGAATAAATGCAACACCAAATTTGCAGGCAATGCATTTAGAGAAATCTGATGCTTTGTTACCAAGATTTTTAAAGTACTGAAAAGATTTATATAAACAAATTAAATATAATTAAATTGCAAAATTAGAATATGCATACTCAAGAGAAAAAGTGAGAGAGCAAGAATAATAAACATTCCAGCTATCTTGATTCATATATTTGTAAATAATTATTTAACTTATTAATTTTTTTTTTTTTTACATCCATAAGTTATTTGAGATGAAAAAAAAGTTAAGTAAATTCTAATGCAAAAAAAGTACATTTTGTTAAGTTGAAATCAATTAGAAAATCAGATAGTTGATTTTTCTTCCAAGAATTATGATTTTTTATAATCCTTAATAGACAAATTTTAGCAATGCATTCAAACTTGAAAGCAAATAACTTTAACTACTGTAATAATAATTTTTTTCAGAAATATCCCAAACCTTTCAAAGCAAATAGGCAATAAGAGATTTCCTTCTCTTATTTAATTAATAATTCATCAGCTAATGAACCTTATTTCTTAATCTGCATAAATAAAATGAAAAATAAAATACGAAAAGGTTCAATAAAATAAACCCAATAATTATTGGTAAGAGTCTATATAAAGTGAGTCCTTTATAAAGGAAATTGTAATAGCAATGATAATAATACTCAAAAACAATTATATATTCACTTAAATTACCACATCAAAAGAAAATTAAAGTATTCAAAAACATGATGCAAGTTGAAATGACATGAAGTTAGTCTTAAAAGTATAGATAAAAATAACATCTAAAGATGTATTACAATGACTCAATTTATGCCAAAGAGGCTGAATTAAGTATTGGAAAAAAAAAAAAAAAAAGATTAAATATCCTACAATGATATGAGTAATATTCCAAAATAAATTTCTTAAGATTTCTTTTAACATACACAGACCTTTTGGTGGAATTTTCCAAATTTGTGCGTGCATGTGTTTTCCAAAATTTCATGAACAAGAAACTCTTCCAATTTGTATAAATAATGGGTACTTTTCCATTTAGCCGGCACAAGCGATAAAGTTGCCAAAAATTATACAACAGACGCCAAATGGAATATGTGTATACTGTGTATTGTCGTTAATAAAGTCTGCTAAACGAGATTTGAGCAGGCAAAATGGAAAAGTATCAAAGAATGAACTGATGAAAAATCTACATCTAGAAGAGCAATTTATACAGGATTTTCACATAAATAACATCACTTGACTATTTAAGATGCAGATCTTTTCTTCCAAAAATACACACACTGCTATGCATAAAAAACATATATTAGCTCTGAACATAATTGCAATTATTTAAATAACAACTACAATGATATACTTTATTCAAAAGAACTGTGCAAGTAATATACAATCTTGAGTATGTTTACAAAAAATGCTAAGAAAAAACTTACTTCCTTAATATTTAGCAATTCTGGAAGTTGCTGGATGAAAAACATTCCAGATACTTCATCAGATTTCTTTGCCATATGAGATAAAAAGTCATTGTCTGTTTCTCTCTTTATTCGTTCCTTACTGGTTGGCAATGCAAGTCCTCCATTTATTTCAAATAAAACAATGGTTCCCAAAAAAACATGAAATAATAATATTTTGTTCATGGTTTGTACTTATACCTGAAAGAGATTTTCAAAATATTTTTTTTTTCAGAATAAATAGGTTAAAATATAAAATACTTTAAAATATTTACAAAGAAAGTTTTGACCCAAAAAGTGGGAAAAGAATAAAACAACACAAACTAATAATATTTTAGGATATAAACAACAACAAAAAAAAAAAAAAAAAAAAAAAGAATTCTATAATATATAATGAAAGGTGTTTCTACATTGCATTTAAAATAAAATGTAAATTTGTAATAATTATATTAAATAATTTACAATTTAAACAATTTATATGACTAAAACACCATTCATTAGTTTTTAATATTTTTTCATTAATAGTCTATCTCTGTGTCATTGAAGTATCTACTACATATCCTTTTTTTTTAATAAAATTATTTATACAGGAATTCCACAAAGAGAAATATAGTATTTTTAACACATTAAGTAAAAAAAAAAATATTTTCTTTGAAGCTACTTTTAGTTCATGTATTAAAAAATAAACATGCATTGATAAAAAAAAACAGAATTAGCTAATCATGTTTCATATTTTAGGATAGTTTTTTAATATTTCATCATTATTTGAATACCCTATAAAGGCAAAAAATTAGCAATTATAATCTATTACTAAACAGATTACAAGTTAAATAAGAGGCAAGTTTAATAAATTCAAGAAAATTAACTCTATTATTATTTTAATTTTGAATGGAAAATATTAAAACATATTTGCATGAATCAAATCATATAAACACATGTATTTAAAAACATTTCTAGAAGAAATATTGGTACATATCTAAAAAAAATTTACAAACATTTTTTTTAAATCTTTAAAAATGAATTGCATTTTTTCTCTTTCACACACACACACACTCTCTCTCTCTATATATATAACATAGTTTTTTATTTATTATATTTCTCCCTATTTCAGACTTTTAAGTAGATAAACATGAAAAATAAAATTTTTAATATATTGTAGTATGTAATGGTGCCATACAAGTCACTATATAGCATCATTCAGATGTCAGAAGGCTACTTCAAGAATTATGTGTTATATTTCCTTTATATATCAAAAAGAAAATTAGGGGATAATAGCCTTTGTTGTCCTATATCCCAAACAACTAATCAAAAGAAAACTGGGATCATAATATAAGGTAAACATTGATTTAGAAATTATAAATTCATTTTTACCTTCATTTAGAAAATATAGATACTTAATGGTTTTAGTGGATGAAAATGTTATAAATCACCATCAATATAACAAGGATTCCTTTAATATTTTAAGATAATAAAAATTAAAGTGCTTGAATTATCAAAGAATCAATTCCATTCAAGAAACAAATTTTCAAAAATATCACAGTATACAAGCTTTGTTAACTAAAGAATATGAAACATGGTCAACAACATCCAAAATTGAATGGAGCTTCAGTAATACTCAACGTTTTAAATGAAAAAAATGACATATTCATCCCTTTTCTCTTTCTACCACTAGTACCTTTTCATACCTTTTAACATCAAATGCATTAAATACATCTCATTAATAGAAAGTTTATTTCAATTGAAATAAAAATATATAATGGTGTCATTTAAAATAAATTTTTTCTTCAGTTTTGTTGAACAAAATACCCTCCCCTATATTCAATAATAATATACATAATGAACTATATATTTCTAATTAATTCAGTACTAATTTTATTACAAAATGAGTAGATATTCATATTTAAATAGGTTTCATGCCTATGTTTGAATGTACATAAATTCATAGGAGTGAGAACAGTGCTTTAAGTTAGATTTTGTCATTGTAGTAAGATCAAAGAAAAAAAAATTCTAATTTCAACAAACTTATGAAAAATTTAACTTTAATAAGCCCATAGAAACAGAAAAACTTCCATCCCTTTTTTTTATTAGGTATACTCATAGTGTTTAAGTGTTGGTTTTATTGTTGAAGTGTGCAATTTAGTAGACAAGAATGTTAATTAAGCAGTTTTTTTAAAAAAAGCTTTATTACATGAAATTGAAAAAGACAAAAATGCCCCAAGAAGTTACTTCAACAAGATGCTTGAAAATGGTTTATTTTTGAGATATTATAACACAAAGTAGTAAATATCCCTAATTTCATATTAAAAAATATTTTGAACACTTGGTTAATTAAAATAAACATTTAAAAACTTTTCACAAAATTTTCATTAAATTTGGTTCCCATATTTGAAACTGAAGTACTTTAAGGCTAATGTTTAAAAAAAAAGTTTAAGATTAGCCAAGACAGTCACAAAGTTACATGTTACAAATAAATTAATTCTATTTTTAGTTTTGATAATTATGTTGGTGTAATTGAGAAACTTATTTTTTTCCAATTGCCCTCTCAATAAATAAAAAATATTTTTTACTATAAATTTATGGGTCATTAAAAACTTTTGAGGAAAGTTATTCATTTCATGATTTATTGAATTAATTTTAAAACATTATTTTTTTATATTGTTCAAAATCATTTTTAACAACAATGAAAAACTACTTAAAATTTATTTTTAAAAAAGAAAAAAAAAATTACAAAATGTTATGAGCTTATATGTAAAAATAAGAAACAAAATTATAAATATAAATAAATTTGAAATGTTTACCACGGCAATGAAGTTAATACGATCACAGCATGAAATGTTTGGCAAAATAAACGTAAATTCTT
This sequence comes from Nephila pilipes, assembly GCA_019974015.1. Lineage (NCBI taxonomy): Eukaryota > Metazoa > Arthropoda > Arachnida > Araneae > Nephilidae > Nephila > Nephila pilipes. The sequence continues at coordinate 176,487 of BMAW01086105.1, forward strand.
TGAAATCTTAATGAGAAAATTAGGATGTGTTATACTTTAAATACAATGTTTGGAAGTTAGTCGATTACTATTAACAACGATTTGAATTCCGCACTTTTTAAGCAGTGGATTCTTATCATTGACACACAGATTTCCAATCATAACGATGGTTGATAAATCTTATCAAAGCACTGCTTGATTAAGATAATAAATCGAACACTCAAATAGGCGCGGGGTGATCGAATGATGTTTGTGGATGTTGACAAACGCAATCACGTGACATCCGGCGGTGACGCAAGGCCTTGCGCAATGCGTAACAGCTCAGTTTGGAGGCAAAAAAGGGAAAGTGATCTAAGATATTTATCATTTACGGTGGTGTAGCGATGTACTTCCTTGTTTACTTCACAGGAAATACGAATAAATTATCTCATTCCGAAAAATTTACGAAAAATAACTTTTGTAATGAAATCCTTCGTCTTTTATTTCGGAAAGAATTAAACAGGTCCTTTTTTTCTAATGACAAAAGAAATTGATAAAATATATTTGTGATTTTAATATTAGACTATTACCAACAATACCAAATTGTATTTTCTTCCAGAACTGTTTTATTTGTAAGACTCGATTATATTGTTAACATTAGTTTCTTTTTCTTGTTATCCACGATAATGCAAACAATAATAATTCCTTAACTGAAATGAAGTCTTACTAAAGGTACATCAAATATTGATGGGGAATTGCTTGTTTCGAATCAAATCCAAGGTATATAAACCGAATTCATTTCCCACTTTCCAAACCTCAAATCTTCGATGTGTGATATATCAAATATTTTATGGATTAATTACATGACTTTGAATTGATCATTTGATGATTTGGGAGAGGCTAATTATTGCAAAAATATGTTCCAAGTTTGCCTGATTATTTATTAGCGTCACACTTGTAAGCAACACGAGGGTCATTGGTGACAGTCCACATAATTTAGAATATCAGTCAAGTGACGAGGACGACACCTGAGCTGGCAATGAGGGGAGGATATGGAGCCTGGGCAGATTCAACGGACGTCAGCCCCATAATATTAAGAGTCTTTAGTGGTGGTCACAGGTTTGACAGTTTCACAAATAATGAAACCCTGGAAGGAGGATGAAAGTCTTTTTTTTTTGAAGCCAGTGTTTGATTTCTTTTTGATTAAACAGGGTTTGAGAAAAACTATACTAAAACTTTCATTTATACTTTAGAATAATGGTGGTGACAGTGAAGTTTTATGGCACAAGAGCCAGATGTGGCCATGCTGCGCCAAACAAGGTGTAACTGTGACCTAGACGTTTGAATGAGTGATTGATGATTGTCACGGAGAATTCAATGGATGAGTGAGTCATGTGAATGAGTGATTGATTTGTAACGACGCAAAAGCCAGATGAGGCTATGCTACGCCAAACTAAGTCAGAGAGCGAGAACAAAGATAAAAAAGTGCAAAATTGTGATCTGGACGTGTGGAAATAGAAAAAAAAAAGGTAAATTTTTGACTGACGAGAAGGAGGGTCAGAAACAGAGAAGGATCGCTAGGGTATTCCGGGGGTGCGTCACCCGTATTTACCAAAGAGAGTAAATCCATTGGGAAAGAAAAATATCACCAGGGTCCCTCGGGGTCATGATGCCCCTACCTACCAAAAGAAGGTAAATCCCTGAGTTCCCCTGATATAATTCCCAGGGGCAGGATGCCCTTCTATACCCCAGACACTAGGTACCTGTAGCGACCGCGCTTAGTAAGTTCGTTAGTGGTCCCCCTTACATCAAGACAAGATCCTCATGAAAGACATCTGGACTCATGAGAAAGGGAAAATATTTCCGTTTCTCATGAACTTTGACCTAATAGAGTCCGATTCTTCAGAACACCCACACATCAGGTGTCCAGTTTAGCAGGTTGCCACCTGCTAAACTATTATCTAAACTATTACCTGCTAAACTATTATCTAAACTATTACCTGCTAAACTATTATCTAAACTATTACCTGCTAAACTATTATCATTAATTTTAATACAGCTTCTTGCCCCGGTTGGAGTGCTATTGACCAATAACTGTTTTATCACTTTCAGTTATCCAACCAAAACAAAGGAATATGTCCCGTGGTTTTAGAAGAGGCGTGGTCAATTCCTGTAGACCAAAAAATTTCCAAAGAGAAGAGACATTCAGAGGTCTACAAAACGTCCACTAGAACGTCACGTCCAAGGACATTCAAATACTTTTTTTTCAGCATGTGACATGCACCCCACAGTGTGTAGAAAGTGGAAGAGCGACATGTACTTTATTTTGTAAATATTAACTTTAGTATTATAAATTAACCGAAATTAAAATAGTGTAAATATTTATCTAAGTATCGCATATTTTTTTTTTATTCAAAGCAACGAAATAGCCAGAATACCACATACCCATTTTAGTCGCCTCTTACACCATGCATGAACTACAGTGGAATCGTTCTTTCACACCCGGTCACCACATGGGTCTTATACTTTAAGAGATTCTTATTAACCTCTAAAAATAATTTAAAGATGAAAAAAAAAAAAAAAAAAAATCTTATTCTAGCATTATTTCGTTCTCAACGAAAATGTTCAAAGGATTAAAACACAGTAACTTTTAACGATTTTTTTCCCCTCGAAACATGCTCATCAGTAATAAAACTCGAACTATTTACAAGTTACAAAGAAATTATTAGATTATATTAAAAGAAGCCTTTTAATTTTTCATCGCGTTCAAGGATGAATTTAAGACGACACACACACTTCGATGAAATATGGAAAACCTTTCCTGAGAGTGTAGTGACAAAAATACATAATGCTTCTCAAATAATGTATAAAATCAGAATAAAATACGAAAAAAAAAAAAAAAATGCGCCATGACAGGAATAAGAAGTGCTAAAAACTTGACCAATAAAGGAGAAGAGATGTCCTTTCCATCTCTGTTGTCAAAGGAGCATATCTGCGGACTCGCAGAATGACAGCTCAAATAAGGCCTAAATGTCATCGTCAACACCCGCCGAAAACGTTTTTCAGAAAGTGCAGCTCGTGTTTCTCCATATATTTCATTCTTTTAGTTTCTATATTTCGAGTTAATTTAAGTGGTCCGCTAGTACAAAGGGTCGTTATATGGAAGAGCCTCTCCCCCTTCCTAGTGGGCGGTGGACGTGACGTCATACAATTGATAGGTTTACAGACTTCGCCCTCAAGGTCATTCCCTTGTTTTATCTCGGCGTGTTCAGATGTTTACCTCTCAAACGTCACACCTAATATTATCTTCAGGTTTTGAGACTGCTGAATTACTCTCTTCTGGAATGATCTCTCCCTTCCGATAAAAGAGTGGTGCTCTTACACAACCTTAATTAAATGAATTCGAAAAAGTTTATACATTCTAAATAAATTAGAAGTAAATTTTAATACAAGTTATGATTTTTCAAGCAATGTAAATAATTTTTTTAAAAAAATCTAATTATTGTCATTACTTATTTTTCGTTTAATTAAATGAGTTTAATTGAATTTATATAATTAGAATAAATTAATTAGACTCAAAGTTTAATCTTAAGTTCTTATTCTTTTCAACGCTAAGTTGCTTAAATTTGATTGGACATTCAAGCGATTGTGATTATTTAAAAATGTCGCCCTGTGAAGCAACTAGAAGGGCTATTAACGATGGTCTTCATAATTTTGAACCTCGGTCCAGTGTCGTGGACAGCACCTGTGCTGGTACCTCCACCTCCAAACTTCCACACCATACTAACGGGAGGACTTTAAGCCTCGGCAGATTTAATGAGTATCAACTCTTCTACGAAGTTTTTTTTAGTTTTTTTTTTTTATTAACGTCGCATAAGAAGAAACAAGAGGGCTATTTTTGACGGACCTCGTAATTTTGAACTTTGGTCAAGCGACGAGGACAACACCTGAGCTGCCCCTCTCTCCCAACTTCCACACCACGTCAACGGGGGGACTTTTCGCCCCGACCGATTTAACGTGCATCAGGCCCATCTACACGGCGGGTCTTTTGTGGCATCAAGGCTCGTACCCACAACTCGACGAAAACAGCCGGTCACGAGCCCGCGACCATGACCACTAGGCCACCGCGACAACAGGACAATTAGGTGAAGCGAGTGTAGTTGAATACTTTCACGCTGCTTGAAATAAACTGATAGAAATAACTCATACTCTATTCTGTTATAACTATTACGTGTGCTTGTGCGTAGAGTGTAATAAGTTATATAATTACGATTAATTAATTCAGAACTATGTTTTTTACTGAGCCTTTATAAAATGATTGTTCATATTGGATTTGTAATGATTTATCATGTCTTATTTTGTTGTCTTTTTTACGAGCGTACATTGTAGATTTGTCAATAGCTGCTAAATTTATCCGACCGCAACTGTCACTTATCAATGGAACAAAAAGGAAAGATAGTTTTTACTGACGTTCTTGTAAGAAATTTGGTTGTTCGATTCTAAAAACATTTTTAGACTTTAAAAAAAAAAGAGCAGATAGACACTCGAATAATTTAGAAGTTACTGACGGGGCTTGTTAACTCACGGTTCGATAATTTCCGAGTCCCGTTAATAGAATACGCGATACAGCTACGATAACACAGGGTTATTCAATATGATTCATCCTATTTCAAAATTCCATATTTTCAAAAATAAACATCACAGAATCACAAGTAATATATCAATGCAAATGAAAATTGCGAAAGTCTTACATTGTGAACCATAGATGGCCCTCGTGTGTTCTTCTTGAAGCTATTACACGAAAGCTGTTTTAGAAGCTTTCACGGAGCTACCTCGCAATCGGATCGGTCGCAGAGGACCAGATGATGATGTTACACAGCTGACACCGAAGTTACCTGATATGACCCCATGCGATTTCTTCCTTTGGGGATCGGTAAAAAATAAAAGTGTGTGCTCCACCGTTCCTACAAATTTATGTGAATTTAAACAACGAATTTCTACAGCTGTATAATCAATTACGACAAACACATTAAAACAACTTTTGGCAGGAATTTACATATGGAATTGACATACGTGTAACTAAAAGAAGCTATATAGAGCACTTGTAAAATAAACTTCTATATTTTCCCTTCGCATTCAAGCATTACTTATCATTCTGTGTCGTTTATTTAGGAAAATATAGTATTTTGATATCGAATGATTCATTTTAAATAACCCTGTCTAACCATATCACGAGAGAAATGTCAATAATAGCGTAAATAACATAAATTATACGAGTAAAATATTTTGGCTTCTTAAAAAAAAAGTTAAAAGTAAGAACTGTCAAGAATTCTAGATATTAAAATACTGTGATTGTGAACCGCATTAGAAAAAAGTTACTCGAATTTAAATTGTCGAGTTTTAACTGTCGTTAAATTTTACGACGAAGAGTTATTATGACTGAAATATTTTGACTTGGATTCCACGAGGAAGTATGCCTTTAACTACAAATTTGCGTTTATTTATGGAAACAGGATGTTCCCTTCAGAAGTTTCCTCGTTTCCAAACTCTATAATTGATAAATGTTTATATTACTGGCCATTGAATAACATGGAAAAATAACCAGCTGTTAATTATGCTATACATTTGATTATTTATACGATTTAATATTTGGAATGGATATTTTTTGAATAGATCTAATCAAGGATTGAAAAATCTTTTCTTGGCCTGGTTCAATGCACCAGTGGTATCATGGTATTTGTCCCGGAGGTTCCTAGAGGATAGTTAAGGTTTTCAGCGCCCAGAGATAATTGCCGATCCCCCCTCCCTGTTTGCTAAAATGCAACGGGCAAGAGAGAAAATTTTAAAACTATAAGTATATTTAAAATAATGATACTTTGAAAAAATCATTTATTTTTTTAATAGTTTTTTTTTTTTTATATTTTAATTTCTTAATGCACTTTTATGAGCGTAAATTTTCAAGGTTTCATTTAACGACAAAAGAAAGTTGCAATAACGTCAGATATGTTTCTGGGTGTGTGGGTGGGTGTGTGGGTGAATGAATGAAAGTAAAGTTTATTGGCGCAAGAGCCAGATGTGGCTATGCTGCGCCAAACAAGATTTTAACTGTGGTCTAGACGAAGAAATTGAAGGGAAAAAAAATGGTTGACAAGAAGGATAGTCGAAAATAGAGAAGTATCGCTAGGGTAAACCGGGGGCTCGTCATCCGTGTTTACCAAAGACAGTAAATCCTTTAGGAAAGAAAAAATCTGCAGGGTGCCTCGGGGTCATGACGCCTATACTTATCAAAAGGAGGCTAATCCCCGAGATCCTCTGATATAATCCTCAGGCCCAGGCTGCCCGGTTATACCCCAGACGCTGGGTACCCATTTTAGTCACCTCTTATGACATGCATGAGCTACAGTGGAACTATTCTGTCATTCCTGTTCACCACACGGGTTGTTTTTGGATTGGAGTCAAGCATGTTTGAATAGTGTGTGTGGGGGGGGTTAGATTATTATCTGTTGGGTATGTTGAATTAATACAAGCTTCTAAATCAGATAGAAAAAAAAATTACAAGAAAAGAGGCTATATCATTCGGATGGAGAGACGGACTGAGTGTGCAAATGTCTTATTTATTTTTTAGTGCATTTAAGAATGGAAAACATTTAATTCTGAAATTTTGTAACATCAATTTGGTGGTACTTGAATACTATGTCTGAATACAGGTATTTTCCCTTTCTACGGCAGTTGACCTACTGTAAATCACAGTGTGCATAGTATTTGCATCTTTTTCGTGTTTTCTTGACCTATTATAAAGAAATTTGTATAGTTTTACAGAAGTTTTGAGAAAACTCTCGTCTTTTCCATATTCAACCAATTTTTTCTCCAAATCTCTTTTCCCATCCATCGTACATTTCTAATTCCTCGATTAAACATAACATAGACAGATAATTTCTAACAAAAATAATCAATAGATAATAAAAATTCTTCGAATCAATAAATGTAATTTTTTTTTTGTAGTAAATGCGCAGCCAAAGAATTACAGAAAATCATTAGACAGTTTCACACATTTTCCCCCATTGAAACATTATGCAAGGTGTAGTTAATAAATAACGAGACTGAGGCTGCAAAAAATACTTTATTTTGATGTCATACATATAAACTTGTTATCACTTTCAATATACACCCACCCCCCCTCTATTCCTACAACTTTAAACTCGAATCTTCCATTATTGGAAAAATTACTGGAAATCTTCTGTCAGCTCTTTCAGGACGAATGCCACTTTCTTCAACGAATCAAATTTTGTTCCTATTAATACAGATTTCACCTTAGGAAACAGATAGAAGTCTCAAAATCCGACAAATAAGGTGGATGGTCTAGTACTGGGATGCTGTACTTGGCTAGAAACCTCTTGACAGACAATGTGGAATGAGCAGACGCATTGTCTTGGTGAATAAAAATTGCCGCATGGATTCTTTATCAATTCCTACAGTCTCAGTAATCGTACAAATACTTAATCGACGGTCAGATCGAAAAAGATTAACGATTTTTTTCGATAATGTCATCCGTTCTAGACGTAGAAGGACGACTCGGGCTTGAATCATCATCAACGTCTCCTTGAAAACGTTTAAACCACTCAAAAACACGTGCACGGGATGAACACTCATAATATATTGAAAGAAGTGTATGGAATAAGTTTCAGTTGCAATTTTTCCAAATTTCATGCGAAATTTCACAACCATTCGTTGCTCACTTATTTTTTCAGCGAAACAAGCAATAAACAAATAATGCGAACGAAAGCTACGGGTATATGAATTTCTTTAACAAGATTACTACATTCGAAGCAGGAAGCTTCTCACAAAACAGCTGTCAATTGCTGGCGTTGGACGCATGCGCACTTCTTTAGCAGCGTCAATTTCGTTACTTAACAGCCGCACCTTATATACCTCAGATATATGCACTTTAATTTATAAATTTGGCATGCCAAAATCTTTAGATAAAACATGTTACAATGTTATGAAACGACAATAATAAACTGGCAGAACATTACTTTTTGTAGCAAAATCTTTTTTTTTTTTATATAACTTTCCACAAAAGAATTTTTAAAGATACAGCTGACGATTATATAACCCTACATACCTAAGCATTCGTCTAATAAACTATCGACCCCTGCCAGTTTTGCGGATTCTAGATGTTTCCTTGCGCGCGCGTTGCACCCCCACCACCGTCATAAATAGTAAAATGAATTATGCGAAGGTGGTAGGCACAACCGTACACTTGTTAATAATCAAAATTTGCTGTTATAATCGTCTTTCAGTGAAATGTTTAATGGTAACGAGCAGAAATTTACGACGCTCCATCAAAATAAATATCGAAGATATTTTGAATATAGAAAAGCCTACAGAAGACACGACTAAAAACGTTGGAAACAAACGCAGACTTTGTACTTGGTCCATCTAAAAAATGCAGAGATAAAATACACATGCAATACTATGTGTGTGTAGCGAGCAGTGGCATGTCCAGAAATTAATTCTGGGGGATGCCTAACGTCATTACCATGAAAGAAGCAATTTTGTAGCTTAGAATAATCTGTTGGTAAAAAGTAAATAATACGCTATATCAGTCTTATTGCTCCTATGTAAAGCTATTCAAGTACTCGTGTCATTTTATTCAAGTCATAAAAATTAAGAAAATGAAGTTAAGAAAAATAATTAAGATACCACAAATAAAAAATTGCATTTTTTTTTTGGGGGGGGGTGCATTCTCTACAGTGATGCAACCCCCTCCTCATCTCTTCGTCTACAAACACTGACCCGGAGAGGCACCCTTTTAGAGAGAGCAAAGACTTTTCTATCTTTTTCTCAGGAATCAACTTAGTTGAAATCCTTCTTTTTTCTTCGAGATGAAAAAAACTGAGACATGAGGTGAAAAAAAAAATTCTTAAGAATTTCAAGCATCTATATAACAGTATGATAATAGAATTATCTTGAAATATTCAATTTCGAGAAAAAAATCTCGGTGTGTGTGTGTCCCTTTGCACCATCCCGGTACGCCACTGGTGGAGAGCACCTTTTTAACATTTGCAAAGTGTGCAAACGCCAACTTTTCTATATTTTAATTGAAATATTCCTTTCCAAGTTACGCTGATTTGTTTGAAATAAAAAATAAATAAATATAAAAATATACTTTTTTTAAAAAAAATTCGATGTCTTTGAGTTGAATGATTAATTACACTGATTTAAGTTTGATTATTCAGGATTAAGCGAAATCCTATTGTTTTTAATGGGAAAATTACACTCTTTAAAATTAAAGCTTCAGTCAGAACCATAGTGAATTCAAGGAAATGCAACGCCTTTTGAAAGCGTAGAGCGGAGTATAATATAATTGCCATTCATTCCCCCTTTTCATATTTGACAGCTCCATTCAGATTGATTTGACAGCAATTTTTAAAGCAATGAATTACGACTGTGTCGAATCAACAAAAGAAGTAATAGAGCATTAGAGTACTCTTTACATTCCATTCCTATTGCTTTTCAGGAAGATAAATAACAGTCAATAAGAATTAATTCGTCATCGCTTAAAATGTCAAAAATAATAAATCGGGTCAAACCATTTAATTACTCATTTGAGAATAATAGTTGGCGTCTTTGGCGAGCTTCTATTTGGTTGATTGGCGTGCTTTTGGCTTACATACAGTTCAGATGTTATAAAAAACACAATGTTTTGGATTTAATGTGTCTCCTATACTGAAATTCCCATCAAGATTGTTCATAAGTTTTAATCCTATTTATATTTAAGGCTTTTAAGTCCATTTATGTTGTGTAGAAATTATAATCTCGATTTCTTTGTGTTTCGTGTTTGTACAGTAGCCAAATAAGCGATAGAAGCTATGTGAAATAACAAAAGATAATTCCAATTTTAGGAAAATAAACTTCGAAATTGCTTAATGTTTTTGTTTGCCCGTAAGCAAATTAAAACAATTTAACGATGAATAAGAAATACGTCATATGCTCAGTTCTTTGTTCTTGCCTTTTAATATTATTATTTTTTAATATTTCAATCTTAGAGACATTTTACACATTAGTCCCTTATTATTAATTCAAAATTATTTTCTTTAATTGACTACCAATAACTTTTTACCTTTTCTTTTAAAATTAATTTCCAATCACTTCATGAGCAAAACAAAACTACAATATATAAAGTTCTATGCAAAGTTTTGCAAAGAACATATTTAGCCACTCAAAGTCCACTATTTTTTCATAATTATTATTAAATTACTCAGTTAAATATAAGAATTGAGCCAAACGATAAATTATTCATTTGAATATATTTAAACTAAATCTAATTACAATTGAAGCAAACGATACAAAATTGAAAAGTGATCTGGTACGCCAACCTCCCCCTACTTAAAACAATAGTCTCCTAGGTGGCTAACAAAAATAGGCAAATTGATTAACTTTTTGCCATGAGAACATTATTAAAGTAAAGAATTTATTGTTAAATAGAAGCATGTTAAACAGGCAACATTTTTTTTAAAAAAGACCAATTGTTATCAATTTTGATTTCATTGTACGAAGTTTAGTTTATTTTTTTTTATTAATGTCGCACTAGAAGCAACACAAGGGCTATTGGCGACGTACCTCGTAATTTTGAGCCACGGTTCAAGTGACGAGGTTCATTGTATAAAAATAGTTCAAAAGTACCTATTTTTAACGACAGAGGGCCCAGCTAAAGGAAATAGGTTTAACCAAAATGTGCTTCCATTTATTATACGGTGCCAAAACAAATTTGACACTGATTCATAGATTAGTTTCAATATGTAAGTCACTTATTGTCAAATCCAATTTTGATTATTGACGTGTCGAGTTGGCATCATCGATGGGACCAGGATTCATCACAAATCAGAGAGGCAGTAAAAACAACGGTTTCCTATGAATTTGCTCCAAAGGCTGGAAAAGTGAAGGCGGTGATTTTTTGGAATGCGAAATTCGTCGGATAGATGCCTGTTTTTGGGATGCCGGAAACTGAATAACAATAAAGCAATGGGCTGCTTCTGGTAAATATGCTCCAGAGATGACGAAGATGATCTCAATAGCTGGAAAAGTGATGGTGAAGAATTTTCGAGATAAGAGAATATCATACTTACAGACATCTTAGAAAATGGAAAATCGATAAAAGGAAAATACTGCTGTGAGTTATACCATTCTTAATACCTTATTTTCCTTTTCTAACTCAGGCACTTTTTAATCCGCTCTCGTTAGAAGTCGCACGAAAATATGGTGTCGTTCTCGTCACTTAACCGAGGCTCAAAACTATGTGATCCGTTGTCAATATCACTTGCTTAGCTTCGCAGTGTGACGTTAATAATTAATAACAAGAAAATAGATCCAATAATTGGAAGATCGAATTCGTTGTTTATTAACGGCTCATTTAAAATTAATTTTATTTTAGTTTCTCATTAATGTAGCACTAGAAGCAACACGAGGGCTATTGGCGACGGATCTCGCAATTTTGAACCTCGTTAAAGTGATGAGGACGACACGTGAGCTGGCACTCCCTCTCCTAACTTCCACACCACGCCAACGGGAGGACTTTGGGCCCCGAACAGATTTAACGTGCATCAGCCTCGGCTACACGGCGGGTCTTTGGCGGCCAAGGATCGAACCCGCGACTGAACGAAAGCCGTCGGTCGCTAGTCCACGACCTTGACCACTAGGCTACCGCGGCCCCGCGACTGAACGAAAACCGCTGGCCACGACCACTAGGCTACCACGGGCGCCTTATTTAAAAGTAACAGGAGAGCTACTGGGAATTACTTCGCACTTTGAATGTACGATTAAGTAACGAGAACGGCATCTAAGCTGGGGGATCCTAATTCGTAATTTCCAAATTAATATGTGGAATTCGAGTTCTGATAGATTTAAAGTATTTCAGCTTTCCTATTAGATGGATCTCAGTGGAATCAGGACTGCATTATGAGGCTGGACTGGAACATCACCGGTCTCGAGTTCGCAATCACACTTGGGTAACATGGGTACTGGACGATTGAAAGCAGATAAAAAACAGTGTTATGTTTATTTCTGTGGAGACTTCGTCATTTATCATTCAACCAGTTGAAATATAATTATCACAATATTTCCAACATTCAATAAATCTGCGTGAAAATTATGTCAGGTTCCCTTAGAAACTTCATTAGTAGGGAAAAACTGATACTTTTTGAGCTACCCATTTATTTTCTAGTCTTCGGGTGTCATTCGATTTGATTTGGCTAGTTTTCTTTTGTGGCAATTGTGAAAATGCTATTTCACCATTCCTTTAAAATCGTCGGTTGCAACAAAATACTGAGATGACACATTTTTCTGTAAGATTTCATCTCAGGCAGGGTGAAAAAAAAAGTCAAAAACGCGCCAATTTCGTGCCATCGTATGGCTTCAAAGGAATAGCGTGATATGGCTTCGAATGCTCTTGATAAAAAGGCTAATCAAATTCTTTTCTAATACTTTTCTACACGAAACCACAATTCCATGAGGAAATAAATACTTATTTTTTAATAATGAATCAAAAGTGGAATATTTTTCAATCAAAAACTATAAGCCTTGGACCACATCATTCTGTTCTTGTGTAAATTTGTGTGAATCTCTACTTTTTTCGGAATTGCATTTAAATAGAATTTGTTTTAATTTATTATGATACGTGATGCTATACAAAATGTGTCCCTACGTGATACAAAAGCTCATTAGTTGGTCAATAATAGTACAAATCAATATTAAAGTAATTTTACCCCAAAAGCTTGCAGGAAAGAATCCAAATTAATAAGAAATTGCTCGAAACGTTCGAGGGGGGAAAAGGCTGTCTCATAACTGTCTTAAAATTCTGAATAATTTTAATCATTTTCATTCATTTCTTGATTTCTGATTACATTCGATTTAAGGTAATACATCTACCCTTAAATTTATCAATTTTCCTGTGTGTTTAATTTCAATTCAATAAAAAGTTTTAGAAGAAAATTTATTATGAGATATTTTGGAAAATTAAATTCGTTACTGATGAAAGAAAGCATCAAACATTTACCCCAAAACACGTTAAATTTTTTTTTTTGAAAAGTAGTCAGCTGCGACATTTTGTACTTAACTAAAATAATAGCCCTTCGGTGGATAACATGAGCTATTAATATGGCTTCTTATAATGCTTATAATATTCTTAACAAAAAACATACAAATTAAAACCAGCAAAATAAATATAAATTTAATCAATAGAAAAAGGCACCAGAAAAATGGTATTTTTACAAGTTTAAGGAAACTTAAACACAACAACATAAGAATTTTTTGTACAATTACATGAACCAGCTTACAGTGTCCAGTAACTCTTGGTTATTCAGTTAAGATTTTCTCTGTTGCGTGCAATGACACATAATATAAGGGCATTTAATATGGAATATTGTCGTAGTGGAATGTATTGTAATAATTTCACTTCAAGGAATTTAAATCGGCACCACTTAATTCATCCAGCACACACGAAAAAGTAATATATTCTAAAAGAAAACACTCTTTTGTTACCATTCTACGAAAAAACAAATAAGAAAAATGCAATGGTATTAATTTTCAATAAATATTGCTTGAATCGCGCACCAATAATTAATCAGATTGTGAAGCCTCCCTGGCACTCGTTTCAGTGGTCATTGTTATTAAATCAAATTGACACTAAGAAGGCAAAAATTTCACAATTTAATGAAGAGACGTTGGATGAGAATTAACTCAATTTATTGATTGTCAGTTTAATAAAATACTCAACGCGTTTATTATCTAGTCTAACGTAGAACGAACTTACCAGCTTGTTCGAGTCCGAGTGAGTTAATTAGTGACAACTAGGGATTCGAATGGATATGGTAACGTCTGCTCACTCTAGAAGATTCTTCTGAACAGTCTTTCAGGTATGGATGCAAGTTAACGCATAACCTTTGTCTAATCGTTATTACTAAAAGACAATAGCGAATAGCGCAACGTTACAGTAAGAAAATCGTTGAAAAATATCGTCTGCACCACACATAAATATTTACACATTTGAAAATCACGTTCAACACGTTTCTGCAATTGTTTTTCTATTAAAAATTTAAAAAACAGATGACAGTATTTGATAATTGCATTCCAAAAGTTATTTTCTCTTACGCTGCTTTTTTTTTTCTTTTTTCTAATTGGTGATTATTTCACATGAAGAGGGAAAAAAGTGCAAGTCACGCTTTTTGATTTCCTTATAGCCGCACACGTTTAGTTTTTTATGACAGATTTTACAAACGAAAGAGTCTCTTTTTCCTCGTAATTTCTCAATAATTTTCACAAAAATGTTAGAGAAAAGACAGGATCAACAGCGATTTCTTAAATGTTTGGCACGGAATTTTGCATTGGTACATTTTAACAATATCTCAATCCTTTTCACTGGGAAAGAAAAATTCGTAATCAGTTATTTTTCTTGTTAAACTTGCAGAAATCAAAGTCATTCAAAAGTAGCAAAAATAAATAATAAAATAGTTTATTTTATGCGATAATGATACAAAATCGAGCAGCAATTAAAGTAGTTAAAATTCCGAAGTAATAGAAAAAGAAGCTGTATTTCATTTTACGTGATTATGATATAAAATTTATTGAGAATAGCGCACCAAGAAGGTTGATTGATTAGTTTTTACTATCGTCACACTATTCTAACACGAGGGTTCTTGGCGACGGACCTCGTAATTTTGAATCTTGGTCAAATAATGAAGAAAACCTAGAAGGAAGCAAGCTACGATCACGAAACTTCGCGAATTAGTTGAATGTAAGTCCAACATGAAATTGATCAAAGTTTGGTGCGAATGTGTGAGCGAGTGAATGTAAAGGTTATTGGTGCAAGAGCCAGATGTGACTATGATGCTCCAAACTAGATTTAACTGTGGTCTAGACGTGAAAAAATTGAAGAAAAGAGAAAAATTGGTTGACAAGAAGGAAGGTCGAAAATAGAGAAGGATCGCTTGGGTATCACGGGAGAGCGTAACCCGTATTTATCAAAGACAGTAAAACCCAGAGGAAAACAAAAGATCTCTAGGATGCCTCGATGTCGTGATGCCCTTACTTACCTGAAAAAGAAAAGTCCATGAGGTCTCCTGATATAATCTCCAGGGGCAGGGTGCCCGGCTATTCCCCCAGTCTCTGGGTACCCATTTTAGTCACCTCATACGACATGCATGAGCTACAATGGGACTATTCTGTCATTCCCAGTCACCACACGGGTCTGCAAATGTGTCAGAACACACACTGCCTTTAGAAAGAGGATCATATCAGGTCAATTGAAAAGTTCCCGGCCTGCCATAGTAAAACACATTTTTTTGGCAAAATTAGTTTTTTCTTATTCAACATAATTCCCTTCAAGGGTGATACACTGATTATAGCGACCCTCCAACTTTTCGATACCATTTTTGTAGTACGATTTGTCCTTTGCTTCAAAATAGGCCTCAGTTTCGGCGATCACCTCTTCATTCGACGAAAATTTCCTCCCAGCAAGCATTCTTTTGAGAACAAGAAATAGTCACTGGGGGCCCGATCTGGAGAATACGATGGATGAGGAAGCCATTCGAAGCATGGATTTTTTCCATCGTTTTCACTGACTTGTGACACGGTGCATTGTCTTGGTGAAGCAGCACTTTCTTTTTCTTCAAATGCGGCTGTTTTTCGTCCTTCAAACGGTCCAATAACGTTATGTAATAGTCGCTGATGATAGTCCTTCCTTTTTCAAGGTAGTCAGTGAAAATTATTCCATGCGCATCCCAAAATACAGACGTCATAACCTTGCCAGCCGACTGTTGCGTTTTCCCTCGCTTTGGAGCGGGTTCATCGTGTGCAGTCCACTCGGATGACTGTCGATTGGACTTCGGAGTGAAATGATGGAGCCATGTTTCATCCATTGTCACATATCGACGCAAAAACTCGGGTTTATTACGCTTGATCATCTTCAAACACTGCTCCGAATCATCAACTCGTCGTTGTTTTTGGTCAAAAGTGAGCTCGCGCGGCACCCACTTTGCACAGAGCTTTCTCATATCCAAATATTCGTGAATGATATGATGTACACGTTCAGTTGATATCTTTAGAGTGTCTGCTATTTCTTTCAATTTATGGTCATTCAAAATCCTTTTGTGGATTTTTTTTTAATGTTTTCGTTGGTAACAACCTCTTTTGGGCGTCCACTACGTTCACCATCTTCGGTGCTCATTTCACCACTTCTAAACTTAGCATACCAATCCTTGATGATTGATTTTCCTGGGGGAGTGTCTGGAAACTCGGCATCAAGCAAAGTTTTTGCTTCAACTGTATTTTTTCCCTTCAAAAAGCAATATTTTATCAACACTCGAAATTCCTTTTTATCCATATTTTTCACAATAACAAAAGTTGCTTCATTCAAAATGCTATAATTCACAAACTAATGGTCCGACAGCTGTCAAATTTATACACGCACCTTTTGAGGGTTAGGGCTAACTAAACAACATATGGATTTAATTCTAGTAGTGCCATCTATGTGTCAGACCGGGGACTTTTCAATTGACCTGTTATATAAACCGGAGTATAGTGAAAGATTCAAAAACCTAACATCCACATTCCGACTCTAGGAGGAATTTATAAGGCGAAGATTACCAGGTAGACGTGTGATAAGACATTTCGCGCAGTAAAACTCGCATAACTGTGAGAGGCCTGATCACCGGCATGAAAAATGTAGGTTGTACTTCGTGCTGTGTCGCTCGCCAGGTCGATCGTTCGGAGTGTGCCGTCAGAGCATGTTGGGAGCAATGGACACGAGATGGCAAGTAAGTACGGATAATCAGGTTTGGAGCTACCAGAAAGGATCAATTGGTTTGATTTGATTTGATTTACGTCACACTAGAAGCAAAACGAGGGCTATTCCAGAAAAGATCGTAGGCGAGGCGAAGGGATTGAAAAAGAGAGGAAAGCGCTCGTAGATCTTATTATGATTCATTCCTCAATAGAATCACATGTACTTGAAGGGCTTCCAGTTGTTCCAAAAACCATTTCCAGACGGTTGCGGAAGCGAATCTACGATCTAAGCGTCCTTTTCGTGGGCACGACATATTACCTGCACAGCAGGCGTAATGGTCTAGGAACTGGTACACTGTAATATGGTACGAGGAACCCTTAATGGGCAGCGTTATGTTGATGACATTCTTCCACCCTTCGTGGGATCTTTCCTAAATGATCTTCCAGGAGCAATTTTTCACCAAGATATTGCTCGTCCGCACGCAGCTCGATTAGCTCTAGATTTTTCAAGTCACGTACAGAGTTTTCTATAGCTGCCCCGGACGTCTTCTATAGAGCATTTGAAGGACCAGATGAAACGCCAGTTAGTGTAGTGTTACTCTGTATAAGATTTGAAGGTTCCTGTTCGTGATTTGGGGGCCCTGTCTGCCTCGGGACAACATCCGACGTCTAATCGGCTCAATGGCAGACCGTGTTGCGACATGTATTGCAGCAGGAGGCGGTCCGACATGCTGTTGAAGTTGTACTGTATTTGTCTAACTGTACACATCATATTTGTTTGTCTGGATCTTGGGATCAAGTGAATCTCTCATCTGTATCATTGTGCGTATTAAATTTCATTTCAATCCCGAGTTCCCTTCTTGGTGCGCTATTTTCAATATTATGAAGTGTATATTATCTTATTATAATTTCCTATTTTTAATGAGGCAAAAGGTAATGACCTCTGCATCAATGTAATCAGTGTCTTGAAAATTTAGTTTTAAGAATTCAAACTTTATTAAGGTTTTACAAAACGCCGAATATTATTCCTTCCGTAAATGCTGCTGACAATAATAGAGTTGAAATTTTTGAAATAACAAAAATTCCGCAATTAATTTTGCCTTAATGTTCAGAAAAATCTGAAGAGTTCAGCTCCTTTAAAATTCGGTTTGATGACATAATTACAAATAACAGTCAACTTAAATCATTTAAAAATTATATTACTTAATAGTCAACTTAAATCATCTAAAAATTGTATCATTTAATAGTCAACTTAAATAATCTAAAAAAACTATATTACCTTTAATCTTGTTTAAAAAATGAAGCCAAGCCTTTAGCAAGTTACTTCGATAGTTTACATTCTGTGTATGGTTCTTTAATATCTCGTTTTGATAACCAGCGTTTAAATATTGATACTTATTGTGAAAACGTTTTAAATTTTTAAAATAATTGAAGCCGAAAACGCGGAAAATATTAGAAACTAATTGATTATGTCGAAAAGAACTTACGTTCGTTAGAAGTATTCAAATATGATCGAAACAATCTGAGATAGACATAAATAGATAGTCAGAGATAAATTCTTCTAATAAATATTTTGGTTTAAAAACTACACAAATTTTATTTTTTATTTTTTAATGTCTCGCTCAGGAGAAACACGAGGGCTATTGACGACAGACTTGTTGATTTGGAATCTCGGTTAAGAGACGAGTATGACACCCGAACTGGCATTTTATTCTCCTAGCTTCCACACCACGACCTCGAATGGACTTGGAGCCCCAAGATATTTTGCATGCATCAATCCTGCTACGCGACGGGTCTTTAGTGCATTAGGGCGGACACATGACTCGACGAAAACTACGCCTTTGCAAGTCAGCGACTAGGACCGCTAGAGTGAGTGAGTGAATGTAAAATTTATTGGCGCAAGAGCCAGATATGGCTATGCTGCGCCAAACAAGATTAAATTGTGGTCTAGACATGAAGTTGAAAAAAGATAAAAAGTGGTTGACAAGAAGGAGGGTCGAAAATAGAGAAGGATCGCTAGGGTACCCCGGGAGTGCGTCACCCGTGTTTACCAAAGACAGTAAACACCATGGGAAAGAAAAAGAACACTAAGGTGCCTCGGGGTCATGATGCCCGTACTTACCTGAAGAAGGTAAGTCCCTGAGTTCCCCTGATATAATCCCCAGGGGCAGAGTGCCCGGCTGTACCCCCAGACGCTGGGTACCCATTTTAGTCGCCTTTTAAGACATGCATGAGCTACAGTGAGACTATTCTGTCATCTCCGGTCACCATACGGGTCCTAGGACCTCTAGAATGGCCGCATAAACAATAGCAAACATACAACGATATTGTGACTTCTAATTGTACTCTCATAAATTGGACAGTGAGAAGATATTGATTACTTTGGACCAAATGCATTTGGTGTAAAAAGTCACCACAATGTTGGTTCGCTTATCGCTCACAGTGATATCACGTAATCTACTGGTATAATCATTTGTATGATTTCGAGTTATTTAAGGATTTGACTTCCATGAGGGAATACATATAACGAAATAAATTGTTTTAAAAACACTCTAAGTATTTGCGAACGAGTTTTAGTTTTAGCTTTTATTAACGTCGCACTAGAAGCAACACGAGGGCTATTGGTGATGGACCTCGTAATTTTGAACCATGGTCAAGTAACGAGGATAACACCTGAGCTGCCCTCCTAACACCCACACCACGCCAAAGGGAGGACTTTGGGCCCCGAACAAATTTAACCTGCATCAGCCCTGGCTACACGGCGGGTCTTTGGCGGCCAAGGATTGAACCCACGACTGAACGAAAACCGCCAGCCGCGAGTCCACGATCTTGACCACTAGGCTATCGCGGCCCCGTATTTGCGAGCGAAGTTTTGGAATGTGAGTGATTGAGTAATTAAAGGCTTATGACGCAAGAGCAAAATATGACTATGCTGCGTCAAACATTTGTTGAAAATTTCTTCAAAAATCTGGAATAAATTCCATCTTAGCGTATCGCTATTTGTGGTCAATCTTCTCCTCTATTATTAAATGATAAAGTTCTATTACACACAAAAAAGTTCTACGCTTAGTAATAAGGTACACTGACCCCAGTTGGAGTGTAGTAGTCCTTCCCACATGAAAAAGTACAACAAAAGCAAAATTTTAAGAATTATAACAAATGTTCCCTGGTATCTCGAAAATAAGGAATTTCATAATGACCTCGAAATGTAAACAATCCACATATTCGTTACAAAGCTATCTAGGAATGTTTTCACGTCCATAGAAAATCACGAAACTTCAATCACTACATCAGAAAAACAATATTCAGCAATAAAATTATAAATTTAAATTTATCTATTCTACTCCGAAATAATTGCTGTTTTCCAAGCTACTCTAAAAATTTAAATATTTTTTTCATTGCATTCATTTAAGTCAATTGTCTTGCACTTCATTTCAGATATTTTTGCTTAATAGCAGTATCGTTCTTATGAATTATTTATTTTTCTCTTTCGTAATTTTTTATCTTCATTCTTAATTTCCCCCTCCTTTGTTACAATTCTTACCTTTATGAGCATGTCTTTCTAATTGAGCTAAAGCATTATTTTGCTGGCGCTTGTTTGTGATTTAATTTTAGTAGAAGGGAATTTGCATGTGCACTTGTTCTTTTGGTATGCAACATTCTACATAAGTGGCGGGGGGGGGGTATCGTAAATTTTTAATTAATACTAAGAAACAACCGAGATTTACAGAAAAAATTTTTTCTCCATATTGATCCTTGTATACATTAATGCTGTAAGTTACTACTATAAATGTTGATTTGTTTGCTTCCAGTAAGTCGTAGATTGAAGTAAGTTTTAGTATGGAAAAGATCGAGTTCAATTTGTTGAGATCTACACTGTCGTTCTTTGAAAGATTAAGAAGCCCTTGGAGAAATGTATAACTCTGGATGGTGACTATGTAGTCAAGTCTTAAGAAGAATAAATATAAAAATAACGTTTCCATCTTTAAACTTTAAGCTCCCCCGAGGTAATTAAGACTTCACGATATTGCAGGTTATTTCAATCAATGGCTTTCTGAAACCAAACTATTCAACATTAACAGCCGTAAGTTGCAGCATTATGAGCACAAGGATCAATTAATAAGCAGAATCAATTTTATACCCATTTTAAGCAATAATCAAGACTTTGCGATGACCTCTCTTAAATATGGTCGTATTGTAATCCCCGAAAATTCTGTAGTGTCTTGATTTATTTACTTCACTGTGGAATGTCTTTCATTACTGATTGCCATTAATTGTTACTGTAAAGACAAAAATATTTTTTAAAGGTACAATAACTCTTGAATTATTGATTTATAAAGTCTTATTCCTCGTAACCCCTTACTCTATAATTTTTTATTTCATTCAGATAAGAGTTTCTTTTATTGCTTACACATTGCGTTGATTTTGCAGAGCTTAGTCATGCTTATGAAAACGGGGAGGGGGAGATTTTGGAGGCGTGAATATACGTGTCTCAAAGGTCTTAGTTGGGTGTGAGTGAATGTAAAGAGTTTTTGGCGCGAGAGCCAGATGGGGCAATACTGCGCCAAACAAGATTTAACTATGGTCTAGACGCGAAGAAATTGAAATAGACAAAAATTGGAGGACAAGAAAGAGGGTCAAAAATAGAGAAAGATTGCTAGGGTATCCCGGGAGTGCGTCCCCTGTGTTTACCAAACCCATGGGAAAGAAAAAAGATCAATGGGTGTTTCGGTCATGATGCCCGTCCTTACCTAAAGAAGGCAAGTTCTTGAGTTCCCCTGATATAATCCCCAGGGGCAGGGTGCCTGGCTATATATACAGGGTGCTTCAAAAAAATGTATACACACTTTAAACTATTGTAGTTTTCCCGCTCTACAAGGCTAATGTTATATTTCTTCGCCAGGTGCCAGCATAATCGTCCCTCTATGTTATATTATCAGTTGGAATTTGTAATATCAACATGGGGGACGTACGTTTGAGTTTTGAAGAACGTAAGCAGGTTATTAAGTGGTACTGGAAGTTTGAGAATGTAAATGAAGTTCAAAGACAGTGGAGAAGGGAGTATGATACAGAACCACCTTCAAGATTAACAATTACACGCATACGAGACAAATTCGAAGTTCATGGAACAGTATGTGATGTGCATAAAGGTCATTCAGGTCGGCCTCGAACAGCTACAAGTGATGAGTCATCAACGGCAGTCTTAAAACTGTTTCAACGCTCTCCTAACAAATCTTCAAGGCAAGGGGCACGTGAAAGTGATGTAAGTACTAGCAGCGTGCTACGCATTCTGAAGAAGCAGTGTGTAGAGAAATCTCATTGGACGTTTTGATACGATGTACAGAATCTGTGGTGACTCGTACTCAGAATTGTATTGATGCTGCAGGTCACCAATTTGAACAGTATTAACATTTGTTATTTATGTTTCAATTACATTGGACTTTCAGCTTTCTATTTTCCTGAAATTTAACTTTGTAGAACGGTAAATAAATTTTCTATGGAAGTTCAAAGTGTGTATACATTTTTTTGAAGCACCCTGTACATGTTTATTTTTATATAGCGATTTAAATTTTGGATGAATATTTGATACTGAATAACACTAAGTTTTCTCGGTGATTTGAGGGATTGACACGTTAATTTTATAAACTTAATGCTAAAAATGCAGTTTCACTTGGATACGTAATACAAAACGGTAGAAGCATGCTTAAGACAATTTCAGAAAGTCTTCAAAATTCTGTACTTATCCTGAATCAAAGCTTATTGCACTATAATTCGGAAAATTCAAGTTTTAAGCCTGTGTCTCTTGAAAACTTATTAAATGGTTCATGAGTCTATAATCGCACGATTGGTATTAATCCTTTCAAGAGAACGGTTTACGAGATCCTAATTTTCCTTTTAAACAACTAATTTCATAAGAAGAAATTATTGAAATTGTACGTGAAGACATTTTGAATAATCATCTGTAATTTCCAGAACTAGACATTCAAAAATATTATATTAATTTATAAACATAATCGGTATTTAGAGTGGCCGCATTAGCCTAATGGTAATGGTCGTGGATTCGAATCCTGATGCCTCTAAAGACCCACCGTGTAACGGAGCCGATGTATGGAAAATCTGGTTGAGATTCCAAGTCTTCCCGTTACCATGGTAAGTGTGAATGAATGTGAAGGTATTGGTGCAAGAGTCAGTTGTGGCTATGCTGCGCCAAGCAAGATTTAACTGTGGTCTAGACGTGAATAAATTGGGAAAAAAAGACAAAAATTGGTTGATAAGAAGGCGAGTTGAAAATAGAGAAGGATCACTGGGGTAACCCTGGGGTGCGTCACCCTTGTTTACCAAACACAATAAATCTCATGGGAAAGAAAAAGATCTTTAGGGTGCCTCGAGGTCATGATGTCCGAACTCACCTAAGAAGGCAAGTCTCTGAGGTCCCCTGATATAATCCTTAGGGGCAGGGTGCCTGGCTATAGACCCAGACGCTGGGTACCCATTTTAGTCGCCTCTTACGACATGCATGAGCAACAGTGGGTGAGTGAGTGATAGTGAAGTTTATTGGCGCAAGAGCCAGATATGGCCATATTGCGCTAAACAAGGTAAATCTGTGATCTAGACGTTAAAACTACGAAAATAGATTGGTCGACAAGAAGTGTCAAGTGAGTAGGTAAAGTTTATTGGCGCACGAGCCAGATATGACTATGCTGCGCCAAAAAAGATTTAACTGTGTGAGCTACAGTGGGACTATTCTGTCATACCCTGTCAACACACGGGTCAAGTTTGGAGAGGAAGGATGCAGTTTAGGTGTCGTCTTCTTCACTTTCCCGATGTTCAAAATTGGTCTGTCGCCAACAGTCGTCCTCACGTTGCTTCTCAGTGCGACGTTAGTAAACTAATATTATATCAATTAATTGTACATATTTCTAAGATTATTTTCAAATCTTAAGTTTCTCAAAAAAATTTAATTTTTTCTATTTAAACGGAAAGGTGTTACAATGGTTTCCGTGAAACTACACTATTAAATTAACTAAATTTTCAAAACTTATTTGACACAAATATAACTTTTATGATTCATTTTATTGTACAAAGAATCAATAAGATCAAATTTAAGCCCGATTAAGGATAAAATTTAATCTTTCAGCAAAAATTATCTGTATTGCTTTCGAAAGCTATCGCTCTTCCGCTTGTAGCAACACTCTTGTTATCGGAAATATACTTTAAAAGGGTTTGATAACAGAGGACTATTATGGGATAAGCCTTTTATGAAAGTAACGATTTGATAGGATCGCAAAACATGGTGTGATATATATACAAATACGTTGGTGGGCCATTGCTAGTGATGAGTCACAAAATGATCTGAAGCAAATCATTGAACCGGGAGGTAAAAATTAATAGATAAAATATTCCTGTCTCACCGTTCGGACATTAGAACAAATAACATTTATGTTTTGGAAAATACAGAAGATTATGAAACATATTAAAGTAAAAAAAATATTCATTTGATGCTGTGCACGAAACAACGGAAAAGTGTACATAAACCACAGCAGTGACCTTTGAGGACGATGTTAGGTGGATTAAGTCCACTGTGAAGAGTGAAATATAACATTCCACACTTCGCGTAACGCTTAGTACATAATGAAACACTCCTCTATTAGCGCAACCATGAGGTTTGGTGAGGATATTTTCGACAAGAAAGTTGCGTTGCTTAAGTGTCCCAAATATTTTCATTTGGTTTTAGTTCTGGATAACATGCTCATCATACGAGGCGTTGAATGCATTCTCTTTCTAGACATTCCCGAATTGCGACAGATCGATGCACTGTTGTACATGAAAATAAATTTATCATCGACAGCACCTAGACAAATGTGAACAAGTGGTAGGTACTTTTGACCGTTCATATTCCTAGTTGTTGAGGCATACGGTCTTAGACCATGATATCGACTAATACCATAGCACTTCAAGCCGAATATCAGTCTCTTTTCTGGATATTTTCTGGACGATATGCTGTATCACTTCTACATCAAATGAGTAGGCATCTACAATCCTATCATTGACTGAATCTACTCTCATCTTAGACTAGTATGTATGTCCATTCCTGGTTAGTCCGATTTCGATACCTCACAATACCATTGAAACCGGGCTCTGTGCTGCAGTCTCTGAACAATAGCATACACACAACAGGTTTGTAGGTATACAGTCCTCCCAAACGACACTACAATGTTTACGGTAGATCATCTGTCCTGGGGCGGGAAAATGTCGCCATCTAAGCTGTATTACATCGGTTCCTGTTTAGAGATTTGGCAATGAAACTGACCCCTCCAAGCATTGTATTTCTATCGCAAACTCATCCATGCCACTTGATACACATTCTAGTTATTTTAAATGCTTTCTACGTTCATGAAACAACGTTGTGGAAGATGTTGAATGCTCTGGAAACATCTGTCTGAAAATTTCCGGAAACTTCAAACAGCACGAGGACTATTGTTGACGAATCTCGTAATGCATTAAGCCAGTACCTGATCAGGTACTCCTAAACTTCCATGCAATGCTAACGAAAGATTTCTGAGCCCTGACAGACCTAACGTGCATCAGCCCTGTCTGCTCACGACAAGGCTTTAGTGGGGAATCATGACTCTAATCCATTACTTAACGCCTATTTACCGCGTGCCACTCGAACGCCAATGGATCATACAGTGAGTGAAAAGAGCTGTGTTCTCTGCCCTCGTTTAGTCTCTTGATACAAGTCTTATATTTACACTAGTCATTGTCCCAGTACCGTCTGTAAGACATTGATTCTACCACTACACCATAAAACCGAATTTGTAAGAAATCCAACAATCTTAAGGTTATCTCCATAGATAAAATTTTTCAGCCAAATTTACCTTAATTTATTTAAAAACACTCTAAATTTAAAACACAATCAAATCAAAATGTATTTTAAAATAATAACCAAATAGCATACAATTAATTAATAACCGGAAGTAACTATACAATTTTGGTTTATTATTTATAATGACTGGAAACTTTATAAAAAATGACGAAATACTTGGAATTAATATTTTTTGCTTTAATAAAAAAATCATGTTTATCATAATACAATGACTCCTTATTCTCGAAAAAAAAAACCCCACTTTATTTCAATTTATATGATATTTAATTAGTTTTCCCATTACTTAACATTTCTCATTGTTTCCGTTAGCAATAGAAAGTTCCATTAAGAAAACTTTTCAAATAAGTGGAACGTTGAGAGAAGGGGGACAATTTCACTCTTTCTAGCCGAAGAATAACGTCGGAATAACTTTTCATTAAAACACAATAATTTAAGACATGCAATAATTTCTCAACTGCGCTAGCAAAAGACGACAACAGGATGCATAGATCAAATAGTGAGAATGTGATGATTACAGATGGCGATTTGACGCAAATCCTCTTTCACGGGATAACAGCATTTGCTGCTCAATATCTCTCATAATCAATGAATCCTCTTTCACTATTTTAAATTATCGGATAAGCATGATTGGATTTGAATATTTATTGAGAGTACAGTATATACAATATTCCCTCTATAATCCAGTACTTTCACTTTCCGGCTCTGCCAGTAATCCGGTTTTTTACACTGACTGACAAGCAAAAGATTTCATGCCTTCAGCTTCAATGAAATAGTGTAGCCTTTCTACAACAATAGAGTACAATTTGGCTGAACTTTTAATTATTTGTTGTGTTTGTCCCTTTAATTGCGTTTACTGTAATTAAAAGTTTTACAATAATGCATAGCTTTTGTCGTGTAAATACGTTAATTTTTGCGATTTTTCGGTATTCCGGTATTTCAGTAATCCGAAAATAGAAATAGGTCGCTAAGATATCTCGGGGGAGGTCATCCGCGTTCTCTGAAGGTAGTAAACCCAATGAAAGAAAAAAGGTTAACTAGGGTGCCTTGGGGAGCCATGTCGCCCTCACATACCAAAATAAGGTAAGCCCCTCAGAGCATTAAGTGACGAGGACGACACAGCTTGCACCTCCGTCTCCTAACTTTTACACTGCGCCAATTGGTGGTCTTGGACCCTCGACAAATTCAAAGTGCATCGGTTAGCTCCCTTAACAACTGATTTCATCAAATATAGTATTACTTTGAAACCAAACAGAATTTTTGAGCAAACAAGTTATTAATGAAGAACATTTTATCCATTTTCCCTTTAAATGCACACAAAAACTCTTAAGAGTTTGGTTTAGTTTTTATTAACGTCACATTAGAAGCAACACGAGGGCTATTGGTGACGGACCTCGTAATTTTGAACCACGGTCAATTGACGAGGAAGACACCTGAACTGGCACCCCCCTCTTCGAACTTCCACACAATGGGAGGACTTTGGGCTCCGACAGATTTAACGTGCATCAGCCCCGACCACAAGGCGAACTCTTAAGAGTATTCCTAATCTTTAATATCGTTCTTTATACACAATTCAAGTTTTTATCCAAACGCCAAATATCAAACAGTGTTAGCTTCATTAATGAAATCATGATTCATAAAAAGAAATATAATTCTTTTGTACTTTTATTTTTTAATGCATCCGTTGCATAAAAATACAACTTAAAAAGAGGAGGTTTGAGGAGAAATTTTTTGCTTCCTTTATAGCAATTAGTGAAAAGATATAAAATCAATATATTTTTCGCATAGTAAGAAATATAGCTATCACTCGCATTTAATACATGAAACTTGGAAATAATACTAATCTTTGATAACCCAGCGACTATATAAACACAAATATTTTGAAATCAGATAGACAACAAATAGCAACTAATTTATCTCCCTTCTAGAAGATTACAAAATGTTCTGTCGCAATATGCAAATTTTTATCCATTACAAGCAAAATTCTAGATACTTATTATTAAAGTTATCTCTTATTTAGACTGTAACAAAACAATAAGCTATGTATAAAGTAATTGGTACCAAGAAATATAACAATGGTGCTGTTTTGATTTTTGTCCAGCTAGATTTATCAAATTGATCACTGTGCATTGGCTTGGAGTTGAGAGTCAACCTCGCCATCTCACTGCGGTTCAGATTTATGAGTAAGTATTGGCTATAGTTAGCGGATCTTTGAGTGCGGTGAGTAAGTAATGATGAAGTTTAACAGCGTAAGAGTATAGTTTTTATTAACGACGTTTTAGAAGCAACACGAGGGCTATTGGCAACGGACCTCGTAATTTTGAACCTCGGTCAAGTGACAAGGACAGCACCTGAGCTGGCACTCCCTTCTCCTAACTTTCACACCACGCCAACGGGAGGACTTTGGGCCCCAACAGATTTAACGTGCATCAGCCTCGGCTTTACGGTGAGTTTTAGTGGCATCAAGGTTCGAATCCGCGATTGGACGAAAATCGTCGGCCACGAGTCCTCTATCATGACCACTAGGCTACCGCGGCCGTATTAGTTTTGAAACAAAAGCAAATAAACACTTAGGTTGGAAGAAAGAAAAAAAAACCTAGTGGGATATTTGAGAACACCTTAAATCTTCAAATTTTGAAAAATATGAAACTCAAAAGATGAATACAATCACTCCAAAGTCCAGAGCTGCGTTTAATTAGCGTCTACGTTTAATTATTATCCTAGTATGGTATTCGAAAGAGGGGGGGGAACGCCAGTTTAACAGGCTCCGCGATAGCAACTGGTAACAAATACTTTAGAAAATTCACTATTATCGCCACTACGACGAGCTCAGACGAACTATTTTCGAAGCTCACCATTCCTTCATTGAAGAAATTTTTCAGAGTAATATCTGAATTGATCAGCAACAGGTTCTCTTTTTCAAGAATCTCGACAACGTTACAACTGTGAAAACCTTAAAAAAAAAAAAAAAAAAAAAAAAAGCTACTTACCCTTTAAATTTCTTTTTAATAATTTTAAATTATTTTGCTTCTTTTATATAACTGTGAGGCCAAAATAACAGCTTTTTCACACACCCCTAATAGCCTGTCACGTACTCTCAAGCAACGCGTACCACAAGTCGCACATGTTATTATTAAAAGAAAAATTGTATTTAGTTACAACTGTGCGGTAGTTTTAAAGGTTCCATATGGGCGATCAAACCGAAGCTGCTTTGCGTAAACAACGCGTTTCGTCCATTTCAACCATACATAACCATATTTATCAACGTTAAATACTTCTGAAACATCTGCGTAAGATTTCACCCTTCTAAGTTTTGTTCATCAACAGGTGGTTACATTTTTCCTTTCGAAAGAAAAGTTCTCACGAGTTGGCTTTGATAATCGATAATAAAAGTATCATTTTCTTAATCCAACTTTCAAAACGACATGAATATTTAAAAAAGTTTTTATGTTATCGTCTTGGAATAATCTTTTGATATTTATACCGGGAAAGAATAATGTACTCAATTTCAAAACATCGAATTGCGCCCGTTTAAAAATGGAACATTTTCAAGCGTGCACTTTTACACAACATTTACTAAATTGTTTTGTTAAATATTTTACTTTCACTTGGATGACAAGCTACATAAAGATGACTTTTTTTTTTTTTAAAAAAAAAAATATTGAAAATTTCAGAACAGTTTTTTATCATATGCGAGAATCTTCTAAATATTATAAATTATCATTATTATGCTTTGAATGAAATGTAATGTCTCTTCAGCCATAACTTCATTTGAAAACCAACGTAAAAAATCTAGGTGCACCTTAATCGATTCATGGGTTGTTCATTAACATCGCAATTAGAAGCAACACAGCGGTTATTGGCAACGGATCTTGCAGTGTGGAACCTCAGTCAAGTTCTCGACACATGAGTTGGCTCTTCTTCTCCGACTCAATGTCAGGACTTGAAGCTCAACATATTTAATGTTCATCAGCTCCTCTACACGACGGGACTTTAGCAATATAACTTGAACCTACGACTCCGGCAAAGCATCGCCGTCTAGCGACCATTGCCATCTGGATATTGTACCTAAAAGCTATACGTATACTACGCAGGTTTTTTTGAAACTTAAGGGAAAAAATTTAAGGGAAGATAGAAAACATCTAAATAAGCAATTTTCACTCTACAATGCATAGGCGTAGAGCAGGCGGTGGACCGTTAGAAGGCGCTGTAATGGATAGCATAAAGCACATTATATTATCTCGGGATAAACGTGACATGTACAATAGCAAACTAATATTCAGATTGAGAGAAATTAGAAATATGATAAAGATTTCAGTCAAATGGTGCCATAAATGAGAAGAAATGAAGCGTAGGTATAGTGAGTGAGTGAATGTGAAGTTAATTGGCGCAAGAGCCAGATATGGCTATGCTGCGCCAAACGAGATTTAACTGTGGTCTAGACGTGAAGAAATTGGGGAAAAAAGACAAAAATTGGTTGACAAGAAGGTGAGTCGAAAATAGAGAAGGATCACTGGGATAACCCTGGGGTGCGTCACCCTTGTTTACCAAACACAGTAAACCTCATGGGAAAAAAAGATCTTTAGGGTGCCTTGGGATCATGATGCCCTTACTTACCTAAAGATGGCAAATCTCTGATTTCTCCCGATATAATCCCCAGGGACTGGGTAC
This sequence comes from Nephila pilipes, assembly GCA_019974015.1. Lineage (NCBI taxonomy): Eukaryota > Metazoa > Arthropoda > Arachnida > Araneae > Nephilidae > Nephila > Nephila pilipes. Next base: position 206,779 of record BMAW01086105.1, read on the forward strand.
TCATTTTAGTCGCCTCTTACGATATGCACGAGCTACAGTGGGACTATTCTGTCATTCTCGGTCATCACACGGGTCATGCGGAAAGGAAAACCTCAAAAAGCATCCAAAAGTAAAAGAGTGGAGACCAAAATAAGAGCTTTTGCAAAATCAAACAATACACAGGGGTGGAGTAGGAGCCTTTTGCAAAACTTGAACTCGCAAGTCCTCTGATCGTAAAGTGCAGTGGAGACTTTGTCACAAAAGAGAGGAAATAAAAATAGAACTGAATGGAAATGAACAAAAAATTGTTACTGAAATGCATCCTTAGAAAGTTTGGGACAAAGAGAAGGTCAACCATTTAAATTCTATTTATTTATCTATTTTAGGTTTAAATGTTTGGATTTGATATGAATCACAACTTCTCGGAAAGCGAAATGTTCCAACTCGGATTTTTTTTATAGGAGATTATATATTTAACCTCGCTGTGTCGGCAAGATATGCTGCATACAGAAACATTTTTTATTGGTTAAATTTTAAGAGTTATAAATATTCTTTTATTATATATAGATGACCTCCAAAATAATTAAAAAGAATGAAAACGTAAATCAGGAAAAAATTATATTGATACCGGAATCTTTATTTTTTGCCCAATTTACATACTGTAATCGCAGTTTAGTAACTATGGGTCCCGGCTACAACAAGTTAACGGGATCCCATCGTATTACTATCTTCACGGCTACTACTTGGTGTGATTATCGCTCTGTTGGCATGCTCATGGCTTCCTTTTGGCGAGGGATTTGATAGGCATATTGAGGACACATTTCGAGCCAGATGTGTACAAAAAATATCTTAAATACGTGAGTGAGCGACGATTAATCTCTGCTAGAGAAAACACCGCAGAATTATCCGTGTGGACTGTCCACGAATCGGAGCAAGATTTGTCTGAAAATCTTGTTCGCAAACATAGGTATGACTGAACTGTAAAATAAATCAACTACGACGTAAAATAAAATATGTTGAGGTATCAATAAAAGATGAATTGATATTTCTTTCAGAGCCATAAAAATATCTACAATGACATTTAAGAATTTCTAAGTCATTGTAAAATCCGATGCCTGCAGTGATAGGTTCATTTTAACGGATATATATAAAAAAATAAGTCTTTCGGAAATGCCAGTACATTTACGTCGTGATTGTTTTTCATAAAATATTATGAAGTATTCTCTCGAATGTCAAAACTGAAAGTCATTTGAAAGCTATAAATAAGTTAGTTGGGAGGTATTTTACAAGTTTGTTAAAAACATCTATTTTTTGGCAATCCGAGTAAAACACAGTGCACATTTATTTGAGAACGTTTTAAACAGTAAAACAATGTTGGCGGGCATAATATGCATTTTGAGTACAAAAATCGACATATGTTTTTCGAAAATCACTGAAAAACTTCTTGTATGTAAATTTGAGAGTCTGTTTTTATCTGTATTTTAAACAAATCTTACATTTTTATCTGCATTAATCGTATTTCTCCAAATATTTTAGAGGACTTCACTGACGTGTGAAAGGAGATTATAATTGGTTTTATTAACGTCGCACTAGAAGCAACACGAGGGTTATTGGCGCAATTTTGAACCTCGTTAAAATGATGAGGTCAACACGTAATCAGGCACTCCCTCTCCTAACTTCCACACCACATCAACGAGAGGACTTTGGGCCCGACAGATTTAACGTGCATCAGCCCCTGATGCACGTTCAGCGGCCAAGGATCGAACCCGCGACTGAACGAAAACCGCTGGCCACGAATCCGAAACCATGACTACTAGGCTACCACGGCCGTAAATGAGATAAAGAGAAGAAGTGAAGTGATTCAGAGATAATGATAAAAATTTAAATATAATTAATGGCAAATGAAGGGAGATAGAAGATAACGACCTGCTGCAAATTGTAATTCGAATTAAAACTCTCCAATCGGTTTTTTGGATTGTAGAGTATCCTACACAAAATATTAAGCTAGGTAGTTACTGATTTTAAAAGTTGTTGAATTATGAACAGGTGAACTTGTAAGATAATAATTGATTAGAAAAGAAATCTTATCAATCTATTTATTTATTTAAATCATAAATTCGGGTTAGTGAGTTAGGTTGAGATTTTAGAACGAGCGAATTTACTCCCCAGTGATAATTAATATAAAGTTCGGTTCTGTTTTTGCGTGGCTTCAATTTGAGTTTGGTCGTTATTGTTAAAAATAAATTAATAAGATATGACGCAAGAGCCAAGTAATGAAGGACAGATGTACTAAGGGGCATAGAAGACACCACGACCGAACTTCCCTCCAATCCAGGGGCAAAACTTGGTCCCTCGACCAAATTAAATGTGCATCAGGACGTGTGGAAGGGGCCATAAGCATATGCCGAGAAACTGAGATCGAGTTCTCTGCCTTTGGGAGTCTGCCTTTAAGGGCAAAGTAACACTTTGAAGTTATGTGCATAGTACTAACCGGTAAGTAACATTATTCAAATCTGGGTGTGTTTTGCATGCATATGTGTTGCTGACTTGCACAAGCGCTGTATTTGTTCCTCTTATGCGCTAATCCTGAAGCACTGTTTTCCTTATCCTAGCCATATTAATTCTTCCAAGTTTTTGTTCAGCTTGTGTGTGAAGGAAGAACGCGTGTGTGGAGCGTGTTGAGGTGTGGAGGAGTGTGAATGAGAGGATGAGTGGGAGTAGTAGGATTGTGGCGTGTGTGCGAGGTGAGTGAGGTGTGCGAGTGATGAGAGTGATGTGAGAGAGTGTAGGAAGGCGTGTGTGTGAGTGGGAGAGAGAGCGTGTGGTGGGCATGAGTGAGAGCGTGTGAGTGAGTGAGAGAGAGTATGTAAGTGTGGAGTGTGTGAGAGTGGAGTGTGTGAGTGTGGCACGTGTGTGAGACAGTGTGGCGGGCGTGCGTGTGTGTGAGTGAGAAAGAGCGTGTGAGAGAGTATGTGAGTGTGGAGTGTGTGTGAGAGAGAGTGTGTGTGAGAGTGTGTGAAGGGAGTGTGTGTGAGAAGTGTGTGTGAGAGAGTGTGTGTGAGAGTGTGTGGCACGTGTGAGTAAGAGTATGGCACGTGTGTGCAACAGCATGGCGTGTGTGCGACAGCATGGTGTGCGTGTGAGAGCGTGTGAGAGTGTGAGAGTGTGTGAGAGAGTGTGTGAGAGTGTGTGAGAGTGTGTGAGAGGTGTGTGAGAGTGTGTAGGAAGGTGGTGTGTGAGAGTGTGTGAGAGTGTGTGTGAGAGTGTGTGTGAGAGTGTGTGTGAGAGAAGTGTGAGAGTGTGAGATAGTGTGAGAGTGTGAGAGATAGTGTGAGAGTGTGGGAGTGTGCGAGAGAGTGTGTGCGAGAGTGTGTGCGAGAGTGTGCAGGGAAGAGTGTGCGAGAGTGTGAGAGTGTGAGAGTGTGAGAGTGTGTGTGAATGTGTGTGTGAGAGTGTGTGAGAGTGTGTGTGAGAGTGTGTGAGAGTGTGTGAGAGTGTGTGAGAGTGTGTGAGGAGGGGTGTGTGTGTGAGAGGGGTGTGTGTGAAGAAGTGGAAAATATTGCATAATCATAATTTGATAAAAAAATAAAATGTTTAAACTTATATTTGACTGTTTCATCTACTGAGTGTGAGTTTCTATTATTATGTTATCATTTAAGAATTATTGAACTTCCAGATAATGTCCGTCAAGTTAAATATGAAAGGAAGATATTACAATATTAAATGCAAATTACTTACAGAACCATATCCAAATTTTATTTCTAAACCATAATTGTTCATATTGACATTTTTAAAATCATTTCAATAGGGAAAAAAAGAACGTCTTTCCTCCAAGCGTAACATAAACTATACTTTGAAAAGATATTTCTAAATATAATTCGAATCAATTTTCATTTCACCCCATAATTCCGCATTCCTTATTTTTTAGAGATCGTGTACAATATTTTCTTTTACACGATAAATCAGTCTCGTGTACTTTTTTTAAAGTAAAGAGTATCTGTGGATGATAAACAAAATAAGAGATATATTTAAAACTGAAAAAAGAAAGCGATACTTTGTGGTTCAACCTTGTTTCATATCATTAGGAAGAATAAAACTATAAAGATAATAGTTATTTCTAAACATATTTCGAATCAATTATCATTTTTACCCTATAGTTATGCATTTATCTTTTAAAAATCACATACAGCAGTTTTCTTTTATGTCATAAATCAAAACAACGTGCATTTTTTTTAAATAAGGAGTATCTGTCTGATAATTTCAAAATAAATGTTTAAAATTGAAAGCGATACTTTACGGTTCAGACTTGTTTTATATCCTTAAAGGGAACAAAAACTATAAATAAGATGTTATTTTTAAAGATAAATCGGATTAATTTTCATTTTGCCCGATCCTGATGCCACTAAAGACTAACCATATTGCTGGACCTCAAGTTATATATGGTTGAGGTTCCAAGTTATCAAGTTGGCGTGGAGTGCAATTTTAGAGAGGGAGAAGCCAGCTACGATGTCTTCCTCGTCACTTGCGGTTTAAAATTTCGAGGTCTATCACCAATAGTCCTCGTGTCGCTTTTAAGTGCGACTTAAAAAAAAACAGATTCATTTTACCTTATAACTCAGCATTCATTATCTTTTAAAGATTGTGTATAACATTTTACTTTTGTATGATAAATAAGAATCTCAAGTGTTTTTTTTCCCCTTCAAAAATAAGGGTTATCCAATTGATAAATGCAATAACAGATTTCTGTTTAAGAGCGAAAAAAGAAAGTGGTACTTTGTGGTTCTGTCTTGTTCCATATCATTAGAGTTGACAGACCGATTGTTTATTTAAGTCACACTTATAGGCAAAACAATTTGATCCATATCATTAGGGAAAAACTGCTTGATAAAAATAAATAATAAGTTTGAAACTTTTTTCCCTATTAAAAGCACTGCATCAATTAATGCATCAATAAAATAAACATAGTGTAGAGCAAAATCTAGTGCCAATAATAAATGAAACATAACATTCTTTCTGAAAAATAATAAGACTTTAATACTAATTTTTAAAAATTTATTTTTCTATGCAAAAGACTTTGTCTTTGAATACATAACCTCAGGGTCTGACCTTCTTTAGGTAGGTAAGGAAATTATGATTCAGAGGCAACTCAGATATTTTTCTCTCTCTTCAACAGGAGTTACTGCCTGTGGGTTGATACGGGTGACACGTCCCCTGTATATCCTAGCGATACCTCTTCCTTTTCGACCCTTCTTGTCAACTGTCTGGCACAACAAAGCCATATCTGGCTCTTGCACCATTAATCTCCACCATCATTGAATTGAATAATCTATGTGCATATTATTTAAGAAGCAACTGATACTATTTGCGAAAATGTTAATTGTTATAATTAATGTAAATGATTGTGATAATAAAGTTTTCATTAGACATGAATTTTTAGAGTCTAGGATATTATTAAATTATGGGGGTGATCGTGATCTCATCGTAAAAAAACAGAATATAATTTTATATATGAATTATTAATCCATAAAACCTGTAAAACAATGTAATGTTCGTTATTGCCTACTTCTCTTTTTATTATTATACTTATTTGCAATAATCACTAATCTAATTAATAAAAAGTCATACAGCTACGATAATCAAGTAATTTTATACAGATTTGGGAATAATCAATAGTTAAGTACTTCCACATTGTATCGTCTACTTATACTCACTAAAATCTTGCCTTTAATATAATAACTTATTTAACTTATAGGAACCAATCGGGGTCGAGTCCTTAGAGATGTAGAGATGAGGGTCCTATTCTCTGATCCTACGTAATTTCTTTCTGGCTGTGTGAACTGATCCCTCCTTACATTTGTCTATTCACTATCTCTTCGTTTATAGTCTCTAGTCACTCTCGCCATCTTTTACTACACGAACAACCTCAGAATTAAATTCTTTGTTGCTTATAAATCCACTTTATCAAATTGCAGCGTAATTGCCTGTCATTTTAAGTGCTACTTGAATCAAAAATCTAAATCTCAACTTAAGTTCTAGCATAGATAAAGCTATTAAAATAGTCAATTATATTTCAGAATAGAGTTTATTAATTCTCTAATAATAAGAATACTCTTAAACACAGCTTCATGTCCTTTGACGAGAATACTGACAACATCTATAATATATCAAAGAATCGGCTATCGGAATACGATGCGAGTATTTCCTCCAAATAATCATTAGACAGCGCATGATGGTTTCTAGTCTGAACAAATCACGTAAACAGGCAAGAAAAACTTCCTCGCACTGCATATAAGTACTCTTACAGATTTCGTAATTTTATCTCCTTCAATTCAGTGCTCTGTCACTTTTGTACAACTGGCTCACATCTATTCACTCCATATCTAAAATTTACTTAATTTGCATAACCACACTTCATTTGATAAGAAAGAAGCTGGAAATTTAAATATAAAGTCAGAAGGAATCTCCAGATGCCCATATTACAAAATTCATTCATTAATACGTCACAAATTCTTATCTAACCTACATAAGTCATGTTTCATCTGAAAATTTTAATGCAAACACCGCATTTCCCGAAATTTTTCGAACAAGAGAGATTCATGAACTTACTATTCAAAAACAATGGACTGTAAACAATTATTTTGAGCTAATGGTGAAAGCACTTCTAACATAAAACAGAAACAATTTAAACTTAAAAGTGTACGAAATATCCGACCTTTTCTTGGAGGCAGAGCTTAACTTGTTTGTGCATACTTTCCAAATGTTGGAAGTAGTTTCTAATATTCTTCAAGTATTCACATATCCTCGCAGAAAGAAGTTAAGGAATGTTCAGATAAACAGAACGAAGTTTTTGGTTCAAACACGACGAAGCAATATGCCATACTAGTAATAATCTATGAACCTGCTTCAATATTTTTTTAGACGATTGGCTCATTTCAAGAAATTTTTGGTCGCCTCTATGATTTGGTCCACCCTGATTTGAATTTATGACTTTACTGTAGAATATATGGCAGCCATCCGAGAACCTCTTACAACCTTCTCGCCATGCCCCAAGCCTGCTCGTTAGAATAACTTATTTTGCCATGCGCAGATATGCAAATTCCGAGTGTTCCGCGTCTGGTATTGGCGTTTATTTTCGCGCAGCAATCAGATAAGCTCAGAAAGGGTCAACAGCGTTAGTTGCTTTACAAGTCAAACAATCAATCAACACAGTAAAAGAAGGGTCGAAAATGAAGGATTGCTCGAGTATCCCAGCGGTGCGTCACCCGTGTTTACCGAAGACAGTAAACCCCATGGGAAAGAAGATCACTAAGGAGCCTCGGGGGGAGGATATGATGCCTGTATCTACCAAAAGAAGGCAAGTCCCTGAGGCTCTCTGATATAATACTCAGGGACAGGATGCCCGACTATATCCCAGACACTGGGTACTAATATTAGTAGTCTCTTGCGATATGCATGAGCTACAGTAGGACTGTTATTTTGCACCCGGTAACCACAGGAGTTGTAGAAGATGAAAAAGAATTTTTGCCTTGGTAATCTGATTACTGTCCCCCGCTGATTGTCCAACGTGAATTCCCTCCTAGACTTGTCGGGATTTCCTTCTCTACATCTACGGCAGGGACCAACTGAGTTCCTCCTGGATGAGTCGAGGACATCTCTAACTAGAGTAAATTCATCGTTTTCTCCAAGTAACTAATTAAAGTTCTATGTGTGTGGACATTTTTTGAATGCTCGTACCTTACTTGCACTGATGTCTACGAAAGTTACCAAGTTGTTCTTTCTCATGTTCATTATTAACTTGATAACTTTCCGATACGTACAAGCTACATTTCTTCAGCTATGTGTTATTTTTATAAATATTTGAGCTAACTATATTCTGAGTTAATGTTTCAAAATATCAAATTGTCCTGGATGATTCGGAACTACTGATCTGAGTGACTTGAAGTGAGGTATATGGTTAGTTATCTTCTTACCCTTTCAGATATTTAAAGAAAGTGCAGAAAAATAATTCGCAAATTACCTGAAAATTGCCGTATTACTCAGAGGAACAACAAGTCTTCCTCGACATCTAGAAACATTTTTCTCAAAATTTGTGCAAACGAGTTCAGCTTTGCCTCTTAGGAAAGGGCAGACATTTCGAGCATTTGTTATAAATACAAGCTCAAAAATTTTCTCAATAATATGTTAGAAATGCTTTTCACCCTAGCATGAGAATAATTACTTTACAGCTCATTGTTTTTGTGTAGTACATTGATGAATCGTCAGTACGGCAGCATTTAGAACACCCGGGATGAGGTTCAAAAATATTTTAAAAGGAGAAGATAAAGAGATAAAATTAAAAAAAAATAATAATAAGGTAAAATTTTGTGAAATAGGATTAATGAGTATTTGACTTCTTCAAGAGAGTACCAAAGTATCAGCGCCGAGAATAGAAACAGTCAAAGTTTGAAAAGAAAAAAAAAAAAAAAAAAGGTGTTCGAACACAATATGTACATGATAATATCTTCCTTTTATGCATCAGATAACATGTCACAAAATATAAATTTATGTTACAGCGATAGCGTCTTAGATTAGATAGACATTTTAAGAGATTCGAGGAAAAAATGTTCTTTTATCTTTGATAAGTGAAATCGAAGGAGAATGAAATTTCAATAAAATAACCCATGCAATTACGAGATTCTATATTCGCAGACGTTCAAATGGCTACAGAACAATTTAATTAAAAGAAAATCAATTTCTTTAAAGAATTTCGAACTTCAAAAAAATTAGAATCAAAACAACATTCAAAGACCAGGGAGATTAATGAATAGTTAAAAAAAAGATGTAATAATAAAAAATATTTTCCGAGCACACAGCTCATTTAAGACGCATAATTTCATTAAGAGAATCAAGGAAAGACAAAGAGAAAGTAAAGTTTATTGCCGCAAGAGCCAGATATGGCTATGATGCGCCAAAAAAGATTTAAATGTGGTCTAGACGTGAAAAACAAATTGGTTGACAAGAAGGAGGGTTGCTAGATCCCGAGTGTGCGTCACCCGTGTTCACCAAAGACAGTAAACCCCATGGGAAAGGAAAAGATCACTAGGGTCCTCGGGGTCAGAGTCAAGGACAGATTAAGCGTATTAAAGATTTTGTAATACATTTGTTGTCTTGATAATAGCTCCTCTATAAATGTAGCAGCTTAAAATCCACCATCTATTATTATTTAAATAGTTTCACATACTTTATAGGCTTTATTTTTGGTAAAAGATTTATTAATAATCTTCCCCTTCTTTTCAAATTGAAATAAAAAACATGGTAACATAATGTGAGAAAATGTTGCTTTTTTAAGTATGAAACAATAATTCCTTCTGTGCGTGAGTGAAATTAAAGGTTCATGGTGGAATAGCAAAATCTGACTCCACGTATACTGCACCAAACAATATGTATAACTGTCTATACATTCGAAAAAAAATAGGGGAAAAGATAAAGTTGGTTGACAAGAAAGATGGTCGAAAATAGAAAAGGATTGCTAAATTTTTCGTGGGATGCGTCACACGTGTTTACCAAAGTTAGTAAATTCCATGGGGAAGAAAAAGTTCACTATTGGACTTCGAGGTTGTGATTACCATACGTACCTAAAGTAAGCCCATGAGTGAAGTAATTCTTTCAGAAATAAAAAGGAACGGTTATCGGAGGGGGATGATAATTTCTATCTTTTTATCAAATATTTTTATTATCGGATACGTCAAGCTTTAACTGATTATCAGTATTTTCCCAACGTCTCCTGTTGCAAAGAATGATGGTCATTAAATGGTAGTTACGAGAAATAAAAACGTAATGCAACCATGACCATAACTTCTTTTTATTACCCTAGTTTCGAAATTCTAGTTGTATTTGAAAGCTACGTATGCCTTGTTTCAACTGTTATCGGGTGTCACTGTAGAGCTGAAAAATAAAGAAGATGGTGACCCACTCAGAAATAGGATTGAAATAGCGACACGTCATTGCACTTGACTTTGTGACTTTCACCTCTTTCCAAAGCTCTCGTGTTGTGACTTATCTAAAGAACACCACATTTGTTCTGAGGCAAAGGCGAAAACTACTAGTAATGTCTGGTGTCCGCAACATTCACCGGAATTATCCCACTTATTTAACCTTCAAGAGATGCGTTGATGGAGAGCTGCTGGTAACGGACATCGTAATTTTGAGCCACTATCAATTGACGTTGATGACATCTGATGTGGCACCTCCCTTTCCAAACTTCCCCACCCAGCCAATGGGAGAACAGATTCAACGTGCATCAACCCCATGACATGGTGGGTCTTTAGTGGCATTAACCCTTAGTGGCAAGACTTTAACCCATAACTCGACGAAAATAATACCAACCCAATCTAGATATAACTTCTTTACCTATCTACATTCAAGAGTAACCATGAAGAGAGGATAAGAGAGATACACACTAATGGACATAAATAATTCGTAAGGTTCAAAACTTTTAATCCGATTAACAAAGTATGACATCATACTTGGAGATTAAGAAAAGTGGGAGATATAAAACTTTAATACATCTATCAGGTGTGAAGATTGTAGAAAGTATTGTAAGTTTTGGGTTGAGTAATACGGACTAAAGCTGTATTAGGTCTATTGACTTAATCGATTCCATAATAGTATATTATGTTTGATAAGAGTGGTCGTGGCAGCCGAGTTGTTTTCGTCGAGTCGTGGAATCCAGTCCAGATATCACTAAAGAGCTATAGTGTACAGAAGCTAAATCTGTCGGGGCTAAAATTTTTCGGTTTAGGATGGTCTTGAAGTTTGGAAAGTAAGGTGCCAGTACATATGCCATCCTTCATCTGACCGTAGTCGAGTGAAGGGAAATAGTGAAATTTATCCAAGCTGTGCCAAACATTTCTTTAAATTGTAGTCTAGACATAAAAAAGAAAAAAAAAAAAATAGTTGACAAAAAGGAAGCTTGAAAATAGTCAAGTGAGAAAGTAAAGTTTATTGGCGCAAGAGCCCGATATGGCTATGCTGCGCCAAACAATATTTAACTGTGGGTCTAGACGAGAAGAAATTGAAGAAAACACACAAATTGGTTGACTAGAAGGAGGGTCGAAAATAGAGAAGGATCGCTAGGGTAACCAAAGACAGTAAACCCCATAGGAAAACAAAAGATCACCAGGGTGCCTCGGGGTCATGACGCCCGTACTTACCTGAAGAAGGCAAATCCCTGAGGTCCCCTGATATAATCCCCAGGGGCAGGATGCCCGGCAATACCCCCAGACGCTGGGTACCCATTTTAGTCGCCTCTTACGACATACATACGCTACAGTGAGACTATTCTGTCATTCCCAGTCACTACACGGGTCTAGCTTGAAAATAGAGAAGGATCTCTATGGAGTCATGTCACCCGTGCTTACTAAAGACAGTAAGCCCTACGGGAAAGCAAAAGATGACTACGGTATCTTGAGGTCATGATTCACGTACTTGCCTAAAGAAGGTAATCCCCTGAAGAAGACCGTGTTCAAAGATGGCAAGGTTCATCACCAGTAGCTATCGTGTTGCTTTTAAGAGGGAGTTGATAAAACGATCGAATATATTTAATTATAAGTAATGATACTTGCGCCTAGAGCCTCAATCTGCTACACTTTCACATTTTATAAGGACTTGTCCCCCTCTTGAATTCCTTATACATCAGTCCCGATTATTCTATGTGACGGATATTTGATACATTTCTGTATGGTTTGTTTGTGTTAGCGTCTCTCTAGAGCTTCATGGCATTTATTGTTAAAGAGCCTTATAGATTTTAATTACATTAAGATGACGAGGACGACAACTTGAGGGGATATGTAACTCTCCTACTCTCAGTTCAATGTGCGGCAAATCCTACTCCACTGCTTTCTTGGAAGGAATCAGAATTCGAATTGTGGTTTAGACTGTTCAACCTCATTAGTTGACTGCATCTGAGTGAAAACAGTCGACGTAGTTTCAATCGTATTGTAGGTTCGAGTCCTGATTCCATTAAAGACCCATCGTGTATAGGATTGATGTATATTTTGTCAGAATTCAATGTTCTCGCGTAGAAACGGTGTCGAAGTCGAAAGAATTGTGAGCCAGCTCGGGTATCACTCTAGTTACTTAACCGTAGTTTGAACGTTGAAAATAACCCTCGTGTTGCTTCTAAGTGCAACGATCAATCAATAATTCTGTTCAAACGATTGTCGCACCCCTGAAAATATCGGAGAAAAGTTGTGCATCCAAAATTCTGTTAATATTTCAGGGAGATTCACGTATTACTTTTTGATGTTTAATTTGCGTTTGTGTAATTTGTAAAAAAAAGTACTTGAAATTCTAATGTTTTAGATCGAAGAAAAATAAAAATTCAGCTTTTATACCAAAGACAGAATTTCTAAAAACCCATTTTTTTTAATATGCGTATGGGGAAAGGATTATCAATTTTTATTGGGCATGTGTTTAACAAACGTGCATGATTTTTTTTTTCATTTATTTCCCCCACGAATCGATGCTGATAGAAGAATCAGTCAAATTTCAAAGGAAAAAAAAAAGGTGATCAAACACAGTGTGTATACGTGATAATGCCTTCCTCACGTGCATACAGATAAAACGACATAAAAAAAAGAGTTTATGCAACAGCGATTGCGTCTTCGAAACTTAAGAAATGGAGGAAAAAAAGCTCAGATTAGATAAAAATTCTAAGAGACTTGGGGGAAAAAAAGAAGTTTTTTTTTTTTATCTTTCATTTGTTACAGTAAAGGTAAATGAAACAAAATTTGTTTCAAAAAACAATTCAATTACGTGATTTTATATTCATAGATATTCAGAAGGCCAAGGAAAAATTAAATTAAAGTAAAATTGATTTATTAAAAAAAAACTTCAATCTTCAAAAAATGTGTAGTTAAAATTACATTCAGAGACGAGGGAGATAAACGTCTATTAAAATTTTTTTTAATATAGTTAATAATTCCTTTTTTTCGTTGTTTTAGCTCATCTAAAATATTTTCGACGGTAAAATATTAGAAAAGAAACATATGTATCGCTAATACTAATCACTATATAATAAAAATATGACATTTTATTATTTCTAACGCAAAATATACCATCAAACACTTTATTCAGAGAAAAGGACCCAAAGGATTTTAAGACGAGGCTGCATATTGTAATTAAAATATCTTATTTAACTCTTTGGCTTGCGAATACTTTCCTCCACAGTTGATCCTATATTTCCTATTTAATTTTAAGAAAACGAGTTTAAAGAAAATTAGAACAATCAGAAGCGATAAAATTAGGGGGAAAACGAATCTAAGTTCCTCCTTAAACATGTATTTCTAATGCTACTTTTTCGTAGTTGGAGTAATCACCAAAACAAATGCTTGATCTATTGAAAGTTATCGAATGTGTTTTACACCATTCAAATGATCTGTTTCTCAGTTTTCCTATAGTTTATACCATATCGCCATCTATTGACAAAATATGAGTGAGTGATAGTGAAGTGTAATGGGCACACAAGAGCCAAATATACCTATGCTGCGCCAAACAATATGTAACTGTGACCTAGACGTTGGAAAAATGGAAAAAAATAATTGGTTGACAGGAAGGATGGTGAAATAGAAAAGAATCACTAACAAATCCTTAGGGCGTGTCACTCGTGTCTATCAAAAAGACAGCAAAACCCAAGAGAAAGGAAATAGATCACTTGGATGCCTCGGGTATAAGTGATGCACGTACTTATCAGGCGATGATAAGCCCGTAAGGGCATATAATTTATTGAGGGAATCACTTAGAAAAGCTACTGTTCCTAATTCCTTCTCAAGCCAGCAATGTAATAATGGACATGAAATGTGCGGTTAACTTCTAGCCGGCTGTGTAAGCCAATGGGTTAAGAGATTAATTATTTAACGTCGAGAGTAGAAGGAACGTTAAGGTCTATTGGTGGCGAATCGACGACATTTTCAATTACCTGGCCTTAACTGCACACCACTCTTAAATTTCCTATTATCTCCCTATCTTATTATATACTTTCTTAAATTTCCCATTAAATCAACGTGAGTGACTGAATGAAGAAGTTTATTAGTGAAAGATCCAGATATTGCTATGCTGCACCAAACAGAATGCAAGTAGGATGTAGGATCTAGACGTTTAAAAAATCGGAAAAAAAAATTGTTTGACAAGAATGAGGATTAAATATAGAGAAGGATCAATAGGGTATCCCGGGACGCATCACCCGTATTTACCAGAGTCAAAGAACCCCATGAGAAAGAAAAAGATTACTAGATTGTTTAATTCCGGTACCTATCTAAAGAAGACAAGCCTTTGAGGGCAATCTCAATGTGAGTACTTAGAGCCTCGACATATTTAAGAACATCAACCCCAAATTAATGGCATCAGGACTCGAACACAAGACTCGATTGAAATAACACCGGCATCATGAATGACCATTTGTCTACTACGGCCGCAATATTTCATTTAAGTACATATGTATGTGCTTTTACTTATTTTTTCTTGTGCGTGTGTGGACGGGTAACCCTTACGTACGCTAGTTTTGAAGACCACTTGAGCAAAATTTTAGCGAGATCGCAATAAAATTTTACATTTGTATGAATATGTACAAACGAACACTGGTATCGTAAAAAAATCTTAAGATCTTAATAATTACGAAAAATAATCGAGATTAAAACGTGAATTTTATTTATTACACTTAAGACTCTTCTCTACGTAGTCAACAATCGCACTACGTGACGCTGAAAATGCAACACCGAGAAGGAGTGATCAGAAAATTTTGAAAATTTCGGTGTAGGTGCGTCATTGAGTTATGCGAATGATGTGAAATGCGCAGCTCTCCGCTTCAAGTTGAAGATCTATAAGGGATGTGCAGTAAGTCTAATTTTCGTGCCATTATATTTGCTAGGGAAATCACCGCAGAAAACCTTTCTCGTCTCAGAGGACGCATATAATGGCAGAGAATGTCATGCCGTCATCAACGGAGGCACTTCTAGCACACAGACGATTTTTCCGAGTGGTTTGGTGATCGGACTGAGAAGGGCAGGATAGTCCATACCCAAACGGCAATACCCAGCTGACACACACCTGGATGTATCCACAGTGCACTAGCTGTGGTGGAGATGGTTGAAACTAGGAAATGTGGCGTATTTGAGGGGTACCTGTGCAGCCAGAGGAACGTTAGCACGTGTGGATCGACGTATTCGCCGACAAGCGATGGTGGACCCGGAATGCACCTCTACCTCCATTCTGTAGCATGTTCAAGACAACTGGGATGTTCCCATATCAAACAAAACCATTTCTTGTCGATTGGTGGCTAATGGTTTGCACTCATGGCGTCCGTTAAGAAGACTGCCATTGACCCTCACAGCACAGACGCTAACGTCTGCAATGGTGCCGGGCTCGAGTGATGTGGACGACGGAATGGCACAGGATCGTGTTCTAAGAAGAGTCACGTTTCTGTTTCGTCAGTGATAGTCGTCGAGTACCAGTATGTCGTCGACGGAGACAGGTCCAATCTTGCAGCAATTGTGGAACGCCCCACCGCACGACAACGCGGCATCATGGTCAAAATTAAATTTAACATGTAATAAAATAAAAACAAAACATCAACGTTAAAAATAAGTTATGTATAATTTAAAACATACGAAGTACTATATCGAAAAAAGTTACAAAATTACTGAAAATATAATATTAAAGAATATTCAAGCATATATATTAAACACGTGAATAATTAAAAAATAAATAAAGGAAACAAGTAATTTAGAAAGTTACACCCAAGTTGAATGCATCAAAATTTTACAAAGACCAAAAAACATATCTCATAAAAAAAAGCATTAAAAATTAAAATAAAAAAAAATGGAGGTAAAGTAATTTTAATATTATCTAACGCTAACAATTGAGAACAGTGTGTTTACACTAGTATTATGGATTCAACCGTCTCACTTCAGTGAATTACAATTTCTGAAACAAAAATTAAGCTTTTTTTAAATCCAATAATTCCCCAAAAGCAAAATAAAGTTATAAACATAGGAAACGAATTCATTTAAATCAAAATAAATTAAAGCACTTCATTAAAAATAATCTATACGTATTTATACATATTAAATAATTTTAACTCAGAAAGAGTTGCAAAATTTTTACTACCATAAGCAAACATAAGTGATGTTCTTAACTTACACTCCAATATGACGCGATATATATGAATTTTATCAAAAAACTTTTACCACTAAATTATACTTGATTGATTTTACGAAACTAAAATTAAATTAATTAGATTTACTAATTCGACCGATTTTAAAATTATTTTAAAAAGCTTTATACCAAGAAAAATAATTATAAAAAAAATGTTAAACAGTTTTTACAGTAACAAATATTCTTAAATCTAATTAAAATTCAAAAATTTGTAGCAAGAAATAGATCTAAAAATAAATCGCAATCTGGTGGCAAAGTTCTTAATTAAAAATTATTTTTTTAAAAAAACTTAAAACCAAAATTTATAACTATAAAAATATAGTATTAGCGTATACAATTTTTTTAAAATATATAAGTATATAATTAAATACGCAAAATTCAAATATATAAGAGGAAAACCGAGGTAAAAAAAAGTTTTACTAGCTTTTTACTTTATCGTAAAACTCATTAAATCCAGATAAATGTTATCGTGAAATAAAATGGCTCATAGGTTAAGAAAAATAGAGGGAAAAATGTACCAGACCAATAATTTTATGATTTTCTTATTTCATACGTTCCGTTGAAACGGGAAGTTATTCAATGGAACACTAGCACAATAGCGTCACGAGCAATTGTTTAAAGGTACTAATTGTGAAAAAAAAAAAAAAAAATGACGCGATATAATGGAAAACAAATGTCAAAATAAAGTAAGCGTTACGTGAGTGGAGGATATTTCTCACATTCAAAATATACATCAGAAGGAAAAATTTTGTATCCAAGGAGGAAAAATTAAGCAAAATGCTAGAAGGTATTTAATGGGTTCGAATTGTGAGACACAGACATCTCGTCCCGATTTCATCTAAATTACTAGGAAAAACGGAAGATTTATTTTCCTTAAGATAAAAGGTTTTTTAAGGGGTCTCAGAACTCATCTATTATCAGTGTATGCGAAACGCATCCTTTTTACAACGTTTTTCTGAATTTCACTTGGTGTGTGTGTGTCGTCAAATTTTCGATCGTTAATTTAACCAACTTCCCATCAAGCTAGAGCTTTGAAATTTCGGGAATCGTTCGTACTCGCCTAACAATGCAATATTTAGACGTTTGCGACAAGTTTTAACTAATATTTCAATAATTTTAATAAGTCAAAATATTCTTTCCTCTAGGCGCTTTTAGGATTGAGGAAAAAACTTCTTTCCCCCTCTGGGAACACCGGGCACTCCCCACACCACATGAGGCCTCGTAAAACTATTGTACTCACAAAGGGGAGATATTATCTCCCCTTTACTATCTCCGAGATAGTAAGGGTTGTTGACTTTTAGTCAATAATCATTCGCAAGAAAGAAAGTTTCCAATATTTGGCACCATGTCTTATCACAATAATTTTTTCTGAATTCTGGTTCCCATTTTTTTTTAATAGAAGGGCTTACAAACTTTCAAATGCATGTTTTGATTTTATGAGTATTATAAATTTTTTAATACTCTCACAAATGTCTTTTTTTAAGTAAATTTTAAAGTTAAAAATAACTAACAGTTTTAACTAATATTTCAATAATTTTCTCTAATAAACTTTGCCACCATATAAAAACGTTGGTTTTTATATCGAATTATTTAAACTAATATAACTTACCAATGAAACAAAACAGAAACTTGAAACTTTAGGAAATAATATTCATGCATGTAGTAGAAAACTTTAACTTTGAAAACTTATACTTTTATTATACATTCTTTATTTTTTTTTAATAATACACTTTTAATAACAATACCTCGATTATTATTTACTTTTCTCAATTTAGCAAACTTTCACTTATCTTTAAGCTTCAGACAAATCAGACTTACAATTCGTTAACTAAAAACAGTTTTTTTTTAATTCTTTTAAATCCTGTTGCATCACCTTGAAGGTCTACACAATTTACTATCAGCATGTTTTGTTGAAAAGCATGTTGCCTGTTGTGTTGTTAGCGTGTTGTGCCTGTTGTGTTGTTAACGTGTTGTGCGTGTTGTTTTTTTATCTTGTTGTGCCTGTTGTATTGTTATAGCATGATGTGCCTGTTGTATTGTTATAGCATGATGTGCCTGTTGTATTGTTATAGCATGTTGTGCCGCAATTTACTATTAGCAAAATGTTGAAATAAAAACTTAAGTAGAGTTTAGTTTTTTCTTTATAATTCTGAAAGTTTTGGTAGTATTGTTTGGTAAAATTTTGTCATCGAACTGTTCAGAAAAGACGGGGTTGTAATATAACTTTTTTCAAAGAATCAAGAATTTTGAAGTTTAAGGGTTCTGAGACCCATTTAAATGGTCCATCCCTGTTTATGTTAAATCTAAGGAGAAACAAAGAGTTTCACTTTGTAAATCATTTTATAACAAGAAGGTATTGGATTGTACTTAATTGTACTAAATACAAAACCCAAAAGCTTAGAGTCATATAGATTTAGCTCCGGATTTCATTACAGAGTGTATCATAAAATCCCGAGGTTGGCAGAGAACCTCGAGAATTTCAAACTGTTATTTCTCGGACATATTGTTTAAGTATCAAATTTAAACTCATCGGATTAGGAAGTGAAAAATCTTGTTAACTAACATTACAAGTATTTGTCAATGTTTTTGTAATGTGTTAGTTTTGAGTAAGAAATCATGAAATAATTTAGAACTTAATAATTATTATATATATTTCACTATATATACTTCTAATTGTTTTTCAGCATTAATATACCGTATACTTCCGTGTATAAACTGAGAGCGTTTTTTAAGTTAGATTACGGGGTCGGCTTGAATACATTTCAGCAAGTCCCCCCCCCCCAACAGAAAAAAAAGACAATTTTCTGTTAGCTGAACGCAAGGGATGAATCTTCAATTATGACACATTTTTATCTCTTTACCTTATATATCTTAAGTCTACGAAGAAAATAAAACTAAATGAAATAATCAATTTTTAATGTATATAAAAATGAATAACTTTCGTAAGTATATATACTAGCGGTTTGTTGAGTCGTTGCCAAAACGAAAAATTTGATGTTGGTGAAATGTCCACCCCCCTAAAGGTAAAGTACCAAAACGTATACCAGAAATAATAATAGAACATCGTAGGTAACGTGAACCTAAAAATTAAAAGAAAGAGGAATATTACTTTAATTTTCCAACAACTTTCTTTGACTATTTCTAGAAGCGTACTTCGAGTCCACCGTTACGTTAACTTATATGAAATGAACTGAGGAACTATAGCTTCTTCTTAGTCCTTCTTTCAGCCAATAGATGTCGACAAGTTATAGACCGTTGGAAAGCTGACAAATAGACCGTTTTAATGGTGTATAACACAATCGATTTATATACCTCGATAGACCAAGTTACAGAGAATTATTTTTGGTCATTTCTCCAATAATGCAGAAGTAAAAAAAATATAACCATAAAAATATCTCTCTCAGGAGGAATTTAGATTTTTCTACTAATTCTTCTCATTTTCTTAAAATTAAATATAGAATCGACTATTGGCGGAAATATAAGTAAGCTAATGGGTTAAAATATTCCGCTTTCAGAGGATAAGGAAAGTAAGTTTCTTAATGTTGGCGTTCATTGATTTGTGCAGTTATTCTGCCTTTCGAGTTCATTTTTAGGAAAAAATATTGCTTATGAAACACTAATTATTTTATGTAAACTATTATTCACTTATTCTACGCTCTTGCATTCAAGATATCTTTATCGAAACCAAAAGGTAGTAAAACTAATATTGCACACAAACATCGGTATTTCCAAAGAAAACGTTATAGAAGATAAATTATAACTCCTTGATGCGTAATAAAATGGTGTGGAGAAAAGCGCTCTAGATGGCGCAAGAGCCTGTAGCGAAAAGCGCACTAGATGGCGCTCCTCCACTTCTTGTGATTTGTGAATCATTTATTTACCGCCGAACCACCACTACAAGGTCAGTTGTGGTAGCCTTGTATTAAGAAGATGTTTAATGCTGCAATAAATATTTTGTGAAACAATGTGACATATGCTATGTTTGATTTTGAAACTGTATTTAGTATCTAGATTTATAAGTTGCTCTTTAGTTGAAAGTTAATATAGTAGCGGAATAAGATACGCAAAATAACGGTGCATCGGCCGGGAATCGAACACAGGCCATCCGCGTGACAAAACGTTTTTAGAGTCAAAGTTAGCGAAGTAACTAAAATTGCCTGTTATTGGACAGGAAATACTAACAGTTCTCACATATAGTATTAGTGCAATATAATAGTACAACATTATAACACATATCACAAGTAGCAATACTCCTGCACCGAAGCGAAAGAGAGATTAAGAAAAGAAACTCTTATCACCATAACAATATACACTGCGCAAACGTGACTTTTACTTGTTAGAAATTGACCCGAAGCTGGAAATGAGCTTGTCGTACAGCTACTTAAGCACTACGGCAGGCGAATCTCAATAGTTCAGAGCGTCAGTCGAGCGTGAAGAAAGATATCTGATCTGGTAGTTTCAAAAAAGATTAAAAAAATCAGAAAAGTTTTACAGTTCTACCTCTAATTTCTGAAAAATTTGTTTTTAATAATTACTTCGGTAATTTGGTCGGAAATCAGTATATTTTTCAATTTTTTTATATATATAATTGGGAAAGGAAAATCTTCAGTTGTTGCTCCTTCTAATTGCATTTTTTGCTGTGACCTATATAACATAGATTCTATAAGGATAACTAAGTATCCATAAGATTAACATTAAGAATTCTCACGTAGACATCCCATCATGAATTGTACTCATTTCCCGGCCGGCATGACGGATCTTATTCTCGATCATCCATGCTCGTCATACAATCGTGTCGGAGGATTTGAAAGCTTTAAGGTAGTCTTCGCGTGATGTTAAAAGAACAGGACCTGAAATTGGAACACTTTTTCCGATAAGAAAGCGCTCAGACATTAATTTTATTTTTGACGTGTTTCAATAAAATTAATGTCTGAACGTGACGTTTGTAATTTAATTGTCTCATGACAGAATTTCGATAAGTTGTTAATTTATTTCAATTTCCTGGAAAATCACAGGTTTTATTAAGTTTAATTATTTTTGCTTTATATAAAAAAAAAAATCTGAAAAGTTACGAATTTAATAAATAACAATACACTAATTAATATTTTTTAAGGAATAAAATGCAGAATTTTTTTCCTACCACAAAATTTAAAAAGACATTATGGGTAGCTTGAGTTTTGATCATAATGAAGAAAAAGGATCTAAAGATCGAAGTTGTGTGAGAACATCTTTTTATTCTAAATAACCCTACGACAATGTAGGGAAATCATTTATTGTTTAAATGATGTGATGTGTTGGCCGAGAGTTTGTTGGTGCAAGAGCCAAATGTGGCTACGCTGCGCCATACAAGATTACGCTGTAATCCATTATGCATTTGAAAAAAAGGACGAGTGATTGATAGTATTTCAAAGGCACAAGATCCAGACATAGTCACGTTGTGACAAACAAGGGAATGCTGAGATCTAGACGTGAGAAAAAAAAAATTGAAAAGACAAACGAGGGAGTGATAGAATTTTAATGATGCAATAGTCAAATGTGTCCATGCTGCGTGAAAAAGCTGTAATCTAGACATGTGAAATAATTGAAAATAATAAATAAATAAATAAAATGGTTGACAAGAAGGAAGATCAAAAATAGAGAAGTTTTAGTTTAGTTTTAGTTTTTATTTACGTTGCACTGGAAGCAAAACGAGGGCGATTGGTGACGGACCTCGTAATTTTGAACCACGGTCAAGTGACGAGGACGACACCTGAGCTGGCACTCCTCTCCTAACATCCACACCACACCAACGGGAGGACTTTGGGCCCCGACAGATTTAACGTGCATCAGCCCCGGCTAGACGGCGGGTCTTTGGCGGTCAAGAATTGAGAAGGATATACCGGGGGGTGCTTCACCCATCTTTACCAAAGGCATTAAACCACATGAGAAAAAGAAAGGTCACTTGGGTATTGTTTTAATGAAAAAAAGTTATTTCTTTTCTGATCATATAATTTTAATTTTCCCTTTAAATTTTAATAAGGAAACAAGTTATTTATTTTTCTCTTTTTTTTACGGTATATTTTTTACACAGTAACAATATACCGTAACAATAACAATATCCCATTACGGTCATTGAAGAATTTATATTAAACGGATATAAAAAATAACCAATATTATTCCCAGCTTCCTTGTTTGATTGGTTGATGTCAGACTTAATAACAACACGAAAGCTATAAGCAAAGAACCTTATAATTCTGAACCTCTGTCAGTCTCAAGAATGACACCTGAGCTCCACTGTCCAAACTCTAACGTCCCCCCAACATGAGGACAGTCTTGACAGATTTAACGTGTATAAGTGTTTAGTGGTATCAAAACTCATTTGAGGCAATGCCGGACACGATCTCGTGATCTTGACAATTCAACTACCCCGGCCAGCTCTCTTAATATGTATTTTAAATAGAATCATTCTAGTCCCCAGAATTTCGTAATGAGAACTACTTTTAACTCGGAATCCAAGATTGAGTGTGAGTGAGTGAAAGTAAAGTTTGTTGGCGCAAGAGCCAGATGTGGCTATGCTGCACCAAAGAAGATTTAAACGTGGTCTAGACATGAAATAGTTGAAAAAAGAGACAAAAATTGGTTGACAAGAAGGAGGGTCGAAAATAGAGAAGGATCGCTGGGTAATACGAGGAAAGTTTACCAAAGGGAAAGTTACCCATCACTCGTGTTAACCAAAGACAGTAAACCGTATGGGAAAGAAAAAGATCACTAAGATGCCTCGGGGTCATGATGCCCGTATTTACCTAAAGAAGGAAAGTCCCTTGGTCCTCTCATATAATCCCCAGTGGCAGGGTGCCCGGCTATACCCCCAGACGTTGGGTTCCCATTTTAGTCACCTCTTACGACATGCATGAACTACAATAGAACTATTCTGTCATTTCCTGGAATCCAAGATTGATCGAATGGCTGTTGATTAACATCATACTAAGAAGCATCTTGGTGGATCTCGCAATTTTAAACGACGGTCAAATGACGAAGATGGTACTGATCTTCCCCACTATTCTCTAATATTCCACATCACACCAATGGTAGGATTTGAATCACCGAAAGACTTAAAGTGCATCAGCATCGTTACACAACTGATCTTTAAGCGGCATCGGAACACGAACCTAAGAACTCGATTGAACCAACGCTGGTCATGAGCTCTCAACTAAGACCACCCGGCTACCCCAGCTGCTTAGAATCCTAGGATAAGAACAATTAAATTTAAAAGGGGGGGGGCGCAAACTCAAGTGTCGTTCCCTAATTAACTGATTGCAGTTAAATTTATGAGATCTGTCGCCAGTAGTCCTCTCATTGCTTCTTAGTGTGACGTTAATCAACAATCATTCAAACCAAGACAAGGAGGATAAGTATTGGAAATGAAAATTTCAACCGATATTTTAGCAACAGAGGGGACAAAAGTGCACATTGAAATTATATCGATTTACTGATGCCTACAAAATCTGTGAATTACAAAAATTTCGTAACGATTTTTATTGATATCAGATTTTATGAGCCATTAAAAGACCACCCTTTTTTAGCCTTTTGAAAAAAAATTACTGGCGTACATCGGTAATTCCAAGAAAAGAGGGAATCGGAATATTTTTATTGTGACATGAAAGATAAAATCTGCTTGGTATGTAACAATTTTATTAGTGTACCAGAGTTATATAACCTAAAACGTCACCATATAAACAACGCAATCACTATGATACAAATAAAAAGGAACTTTACTTCTTCCGAGGAGGTAAATCAAAACCAGGCATAATTAGTGACGGACCTACTTATATTGCCGTCCCCTTATTGGAATGATCCACCCCACATATATACATACATACACACACGCATACATATGTATGCAATAATAATAATTGAGCTGATTTAGAAGAAAAAAAATCTTAAGCATCTAGTAAAATATTTATTAAAGAAACTGCACAAACTGTTCTATGAAAAGTTTGGTAATAAGCAGATTTAGCCACTAAAGGTATTAACTTTTTTTAAACTAGCTATTTAATAATGGAATTAAATATTAGAATTAAAGCAAATGATAAATTATTAAATAGTATTTTAAGCTAAATGTAACTATTGCTGCCCAAAAGAATTAATTTTTATACATTTTTATTTCAATCCAATAACAAAAAATTTTAGAGAAAGCTGTTGACATATTTTTCAAAATTATGTTCATTATTGGTGAAAGCAGACAGTAAACATATATGCAAAAACTTTTACAATAAAATTTTTTATGATACATTTTTTTGAAAATTTAGTTCATTATTGGTGAAAGCAAGCATGGAAAAGTATCCGGATGATCATTTTGTCGTTTACTAAAACAAGTCTCTTGGATGGCGAGAGCTTTGTCTTTTTTTTTATAAAATTATAGAATCAGCGCTTTTATAAAATTTTTAAACATAAAAACGGCACATTTATATGTATAATCCGCCTCCTAAAATACAAAATCCCTTTTTAAAGGGTTTTCTTCTACTCACATTATAACTATATCTGGGTCAAAACTTTAAAAGGTTTTTTCTTACATTTTAAAGCGCTGGATTGAGCAGAAATTTTCTGTACACAATTCTTCTGGATTTTTGGATTATGGATTCTTTTGGATTCAACTCTTTTGAAACCAGCAAATTAAACTATCCTTTCGCAAAATTTAAAAAAAGTAAAATAATACGTTGCGCAAAACTTTGCTATATTTTGTTTTAATTTTTTTTTTTTTATCGAAGATTAATATTAAATAGTAAAAAAAAAGGGAAAAATAGAAAACAAATGTTTAAAAAACTCGTGTTATTCATATTTCTACACATAGGTAAATATATTTAAGAACTTAGGGTTTTTCAGAGGCTAGTCTTCCTGATAATCGGCCTGGGACAATGTTGGAAATTATCTCGCGGCTGGATAGGAGTTTGACACTCTTCATATAGAGTCAGAAACTGGTTTGCAAATATTCACCTATATATGACAACTTTGTTTGGAACTCAAATTTGAACTTTTTGCTTTTCAAATATGATAAATATAATTTTTACTTTTTTTTTTTACAAACATACACTTTTTCGAAAGCTTCAGATTTACGAGATGAATCTGGAGGTTTTTGAAGTAAATATTTATCAAATTATTAACAGTGAAATATCCACCATATCGTCAATTCGACGTCTACTTACACGAATAAAAACATAACATACCTTCTAATCAGGATATCTTCTCGGAACGTTGATTTTCTCAAAAGTCACATTAAATATGTTTTAATTTCAGTAAAATATTAATTAAAAGTTAATATTTTATCAATTTTATGATTTGAGATGTATTTATAAAAATCAAACAAAAAAAAAAAGCAGAATATTTTTAATAAAAACTAATCGAAAAGAAGTTAACTAAAGACTTTCTTGCCTTTTCCCTTTCTGTGAACGTTTCATGCCACCGAGTCTCTTACGGACAATAATAGCAAAAAGAGTGCTTTGACCCTGGGTCAACTGCTTTTCACTCAAGGTCAACGAAACTGAGTCGCACTTGCGTGGGCTGACGTTCTTTTAAAAGAAGGGTAGTTGGTCAGTGATTGAGGTTAATGGTTTGGGCAATTTTCGGGAATAAAATGAAAGCTGAACTTTGTTATTTCACAATGGTTAAAGTTGTGAATAGGTTAGATTGTAAATATATATATATATATATATATTTGATTCCATGGCAATATTAGTAACATTTCTCTTGTGTTATCGTCTGTTTTAATTTTAACAACTGAACATAATATTATCGATTTTAATATTGCACTGTATCTTAAAATTTTTATCGTTCGCTGCAATTTTAATAAGTGAATGAGTGAGTGAATGTAAAGCTTATTGGCGCAAGAGCCAGATATGGCCATGCTGCGCCAAACAAGATTAAACTGTGGTCTAGACGTAAAGGTAAAAATGGTTGACAAGAAGGAGGGTTGAAAATAGAAAAGGATCGCTAGGGTATCCCGGGAGTGCGTCACCCGTGTTTACCAAAGACAGTAAACCCCATGGGAAAGAAAAAGATCACTAAGGTGCCTCGGGGTCATGATGCCCGTACTTACCTGAATGCAATTTTAATAAGCGGATAGTAATTTAACTTTTTCTCGCATAATCGTTTGCGTTAAATCTTTGTTGTCATTATTGGCCGCGGTAGCCTTAGGTCATGGTAGCGAACTCGCGGCCGGTGGGTTTCGTCGAGTCGTAAGTTCGAGCCATGAGGCTGCTAAAAACCCACCGTGTAGTCGGGGCTGATGCCCGTTAAATCTGTCGTGGCTCGAAGTCCTCCTGTTGGTGTGGTGTGGAAGTTGAAAGATGGTGATGCCAGCTTAGTGTCGTCGAGGCTCAAATTTCGAGGTCCGTCGCCAATAGCCATCGTGTTGCTTCTTGTGCAACGTTGATACGGCTAGTCATTGCTGCAACTGGTTACCATTACTTAATTTCTACAGAATATTCGCATTTTTTGAATTATTATCAGTGCTAAAAAGGAATAAAGGTTAGTGGATTCCTGCCCAGATAATTTTATTTTATAATTTTATATCCTTTGTAGTTCAATTATTATGCGAATGTCTAAATTATTTTCTGAAATGTTCATTAAAACCTACTTTGATTGAAAATTGAAGTTCTGAGACTCATTTACTGGCGTCTATTTACACATTTTCTCTGAGAAAAGCCAAGAGATTCGATGTTGTTCTATGAAGAGTTAACATTGTGTTCTCGGTCTTTCAAAATTAGATCGTGTGCTCTTTTTTTTGGAGGATTTGTCTAAAGGATTATTTCATTGGTTGGTATTAAACTAAAGTTACTCAAGAGCTACACGTCGATAGTACAATGAGTCCTTTCATAGTTTGGTAGTCTTTGGAGAAACCAGACTTTTTTATTGATTGATTAATAACGTAGCTCTTAGAAGAAACACGAGGGCTATTGGAGACTGGAACCATGAAAGATTTATCATGCATCGGATCTTAAGTGACATCAAGATTTGTACCCACCACTAGTTGGGAAAAAAAAGAAAAAAAAAAAAAAAAAACACCAGTCGCGAGCTCTTAATTATGAAGTACAGCGTCAAGCAATTTTCTTGATGGAATGTAAAGATTAAAAACTAAAGCAGCACTTATTCCAAATTCAGCAAATGATTAGCATCAATCAGTAAATTGGATCCTAGACTAAATTCAGCAAATGATTATAATGGGTTGAGCTCAACTTCATTAAAGAATTTCGCTATAAAGTAATGCGAAATTTATGAATGTTGCCAGTTAAATTCAATTGCGTCTCAATTAAGTATGGAATTTTAATTTTTCATCTCAACTAATGCCACATGAGAGCCTAACGAGCACCGTTGGCGACGGCTTTCGTCAATTTGAATCATAGTCAAATGAGAGGAAGACAAACGATCTCGTATCACACTTTCACTTAACTTCCTCTGAACATAAAATGAGAATTTCCAGATCCTGTTCCATTTAACGCTTCTACGGCCGTAATTATTCAAGATCTTTAGTGGAGTTGACATTTTTGATTGATTATAAACGTTGCACTAAGAAGCAACACGAGGGATATTGGTGACGTCATTTTGAACCAGGGTCAAGTGACGAGGACGACACCTGAACTGGCTCCTACTCTCTTTAATGGAATAGGGATTCAAAAACTTCTCAAGAAAGGATCGTCACTTTTGAAGTTTGTGATTGACCAAACTGCGATTGCGGCTATGATTCGGGAAGAAAATATATACGTATATATATATATATAAGAGAGTTGAAATCTAAAAAACAATTTTGTCTCACAATTAAATTAGTCCTCTTTTTGCTTCTCAGTGCGAGGTTGATAATACAATCAAATCAGAACTCCATTATTAATTTCAGAGTTCATCATGTGTAGATAGAGATTGTCGTTGTAAATAGAGTTGAACAAAGATTTTCGAGACAGCATGAAGGGAAAGGCATTTAAATTATCACATTTTGAGACCATGATATATTTTACATGCAATTATCGATTTGGAACGCAATTACGAAATCAGAATTTTTTGTTACGTAAGATCAGGCTTATTTCTGTGCAGTGTTCGGTCAGGTTACGATAATATTTTATGATAGATATTATACTATTGAAGTGCACCTTTTTTCCCCTCCAAATATAGATAAATAAAAGTGGAAATATATATTTACATAGAATCACAAAAGAGTATCCTTTAATTGGCTCAGATCGGATCACATCGTTATTTTAAAATCAGTCCAACGTGATTCGAATTTACTGAATATGCAAAACAACTGAAACATCTTCAACGAGGAAAATAAATTATTTTATTTATATAATTGCCATATTTAAATAATTCTTACTTCCTTAAATTAAAAGAAATGGAAAACAAATTTTAACTTTAGGTATCTGTATAATCACATAATTAGGGGGAGGAAATCCCGTTTACGCACATAAATTATTATGTATGAGCAATTGATAATCAAAAGTTGTATTTATATTTGTTTTTTAACTTACTATATAACATGAGAAGCAACGAGGGCTAATAGGAGAATGCCCAAGAGGATCAAGCCTACCCAAGGGGCTTAGAGCTGCAAACCGACCTCCCAGGAGACAATCACCGCAGCACTCAGCATTTATGGACAAAAGAACATAAGATATTGCATAATTTCGAAATTCAAAAGCAAATAAAAGTTTGAAATGTATTTACTGAGCGAGAAATATATATGAAAGGCATTAAAAATTAACAGTGGGATTTTTTTCTTGCAGAAATAAGACGTATGGCAGGCTACGTATATTTGCTTAAATGGCACAATACAAAAAGCGTCTACAAACTCGTGAACTAAAAATGAAGTATTAGACGTAAAATGTACAAAAAAGATACAAAATAAGGAAAAATTGAAATATTTTTAAAAAAAATGTTATGTAATATCGAAACAATTACGAAATTTGTTGGGTAATTTTATGAGCTGTAAGAATGCAGGATTTAAGTTTGAAATGCAAATTAGAGCTTTCACAAGCGGACTTCAACCAAAAAGGTTTCCCTTCAACATCAGGATAATTTAAATGAATTCTTTTGGTAAAAGAGCAAGAGAAAATGTAGTAGACAGCATCTGCAACAGAGTCACAGGAGCATAAATTCGTATTTTGAAAATTTAAACGATTTAAAAGACAAACAAAGGGACTATGATTAGTTAAGAATCGAGTAATAAAACCTGAACTAGAATAAAAATTCAAATTTGGTCTTGGAGTATAGGCCTGCCTGAGCCCGAATATCGGTATTTAATAGTTCATGCCCAGTTGGAAATAATTTATTTGGATACCGCCAGGAGGCGCCTTGTCTTGTATAAGTAAGAGTGTATGGGGTCATGAAAAATATTTCAGAGTACATTTAGTTTTTGACCTTTTTTAAATGACCAGATTATTATTTTTAAATGGCCAGAGTACAAGGATTTGGCCAGAGTACAAGGATTTGGCCAGAGTATGTAAGATGGGTAATCCTTGTTTGGATATAATTTGCCAGGGCCGCTGAAGCTGGTTAGTTAAAGTATGGACTGTTTAGATGCCTTTGTATATTTTGTAAACATTTGATAATGTATAATTGGCGTGCAGATATTGTAAATAAATGTAGTACAAATGATCATCTCTTCGATGATGGATTACTGTTCTTTAATACCACCAGGACTCCCAGTCAGAAAGTTTATTTTTTAAAATCTTAACCATATGAGACCAAAGGGCAGTTAAGGCAGTTGGAGACGAACCGTGTGATTTTGAGCCTCGTCAAGTAACAAGGATGACAATGGAACTGGCCCCTCCCTCTCAAAACTTTTACACCATGCCATCGGGAGGACTTGGAAACTCATCCAAACTTAACGTGCGAAAGCCGCACTGCATGGCGAGTGTTTAAATGGGATCGACTTCCCGATTCGACGGAAACAACCCTGGTCGCTTGTTTGTGACCATGACCACTAGGCTACCGCGGGCACATTTACTCTTAAAAGTCGCTTGCTAACTACAGGAACATCTCATATAAAATACACAGCATTTATAACTTTAAAAGCCTGTAAAGTGTATAAATGTGTAATCCTATTTTAATCGACGACTAGACGACAGAAAGCAAAATGGCATCAAAACGCGTGAAAGATGAGCCAAAAGAATAACCTTTGTAATGCAATCCTACTAAAAACTACTTTAATACAAATTTAATTGGACCTCATTTAAAACTCTTTTGTTTTCCGTCGCCAAGGCGTGGCATAAAATATTATTCTGACCTCACAAGCAAAACGTTCTATACGCTGAACACATAATTATAATTTCAAAATTTAAATTTTATAAGATGCTTTCAAACTAATTTCGAGAGGAACATTTAAGATATTTTCCTCTATGGAGTGGCACATGTTTATGTTTACAATTTCAAAGTTCAATTTTCTAGCGTTCAACTTCGCAAATTCTCACACTTATGGAAACAATGAAGCACCTTCTATTTTTTAACAGGAAAATGATTTTTTTTAAAAAAAAAAAATTAAAATTTGAAGCATGTTAACGTGTACAGCATGTTTTACCTATTTTTTTTCAATTGAGATATTCTATTTCATAAAAATTCCTTCATCGAATTAAAGATATTCGGACATAAAATTAGAGATACATTGTTGCATTAGAAGAGACACATTTCATTAAACAAAGACGCGTTTCTTTATTACGGGATTTCTTTATAGTATTCATTTAAAACAATGCCCATTAATTTAAATTCTAACAATCTAATGTTTAAATAGAGAGAGCCATATCTGTTCGTCTTTAACACATTCGTAAGCTTTTTTTTTTTTACCTTGGGAAAAAGATGAATGTAAATATGAAACCACTGGTCCGGGATACAGAATCGGAACGTTGCCAGGCATTCTCTTTCAAAAACATTTTCAAGAGCGGGGAATTCGAACGACTTCAGAAGTTGTCCGACGCCGCTTTGCATACAGAAAGTGGAGACGTGTTTAAAGTTCATCGGATGTTTTTAGCTTATCGCAACTCGTTCTTCTTAGCCCTTTTTTGCAGAAACAAAACCGAAAATCATTTTTATATACCGTACGTAAGTGCAGCAACTCTAGACACCATTCTAACTTATTTATATACCGGCAATGTTAATTTGACAGATGAAAATGTAAAAGATTTACTGGTGGCTTCTAGCAGGTTACTAGTGAAGGATTTATTCAAAATTTGTCGAGCATTTGCTGTTAAGAATATAAATACCAGGAACTGTCTTTCGATCTTCGTAGCAGCTTGGAATATTAGGGAGTTGTGTCTTTTGAAGGATTGCTACAGATTCGTCCAAATATATTTTGAAGAAGTGTTATGGGAATCAAGAAAGAACGTGGGAGATTTACCCTTTGAGGCATTAGTTAAGCTATTAGGGGACAAAAATTTAAATGTAACTAGTGAAAGAGTAGTATGGGAGGCCATTGTAAAATGGTCAGAAATGAATACACCTCAGCGATTATGTTTAGTCCCTAAGCTACTTGGACTCATGTACACGGGCAATATAGACGAGAATTTAGCAACCGAAATTCTTTGTCATTCTATGGTTAAAAACAACCCTTTTTGTTCCAAATTCAACGAGACACGTTTTGCAGCATCGAATCGTAGCATTTTAGAGAAATGTGTTCAAGAGAATCAATTACTCATGCCAGATATTTGCAGAATCCGGTCACCTTCTAGTTTAAATTTTATCAGTTACTACAGTTTGTCCAGAGACAGTCCATTGATTAAATTGTATCTGACTTATGACGAACAATTAGACATCTGGCGCCAAGTTGGCGATATTGATTTTTGGCCGGATTCTCTTTTACAAATTAGGGAATTCGTTTACATGTTCAACTCCTTAGAAAACCGTGGCTTAGCATTTGATACCGTACAAAACTCGTTCATTCAGTTAAGTCCCAGTCCATTTCCCCGCTTCCATTACCACGCAGTCGCTATGGGAGATTTAATTTATGTTTTTGGAGGAGCAACCGAACGAGACGAAAGCATGTCCTTGACAGAGTGTTACGATCCACAAACAGATTCATGGGAACTTATGAGGCCCATGGTTCCAATGGTTTTATCAGAAGTGGCCATTATCGATAAACTGATCTATGCCATTGGCGAGGACAAGACTGCATCTGTTCCAACAATGATGGTACAAGTGTATGATCCAAACGCGGATATATGGAGATATGTCGCTGCACCGAAGGCATATCGTCAAGAGTTTGCCATAGCGGCGTTTAAAGGGAATCTGTATGTGATGGGGGGTCACAATATCTACGAATGTCTCAGAAGCGTCGAATTGTACGATCCAACTTGTGACGCATGGAAAGATCTGCCAGATTTGCCATTCGCTTACGTTCTTCCGAAAGCAATTGTTCTTGAAGGAAAGATGATTGTTTATGAAAATCTGTTTAAAGGACGACGTTATGGTACAGTTTATTCCCCCGTGTATCTAAACTCGGACTCAAATTTGTGGGTCGTAGTGACTCCTGATTCGCCTCTGACGGATATTCACCTTTTCCAGTTTTGTTCCCTGGAAGATCCTGATATTTTGAAAGAACTTGTGGCAAAGAATAGATGTTCCGGTACCCAGTGGATTCGTAGTTCTCTTGATAAAAGCTTCAAATCACTGACTTAAATTACACCATTTTCAAGTTTCTTGCAGGAATTGAATTTGGTAAAATACTTAATTCATCCATAAAAATTACTATAATTAATAAACGTGAAATTGTTTTTGTGCCAATTCATGTGAATAAATGCATTTGAAATAGACTAGTTGTTTTTTAATACGTTTAGAGAGGAATCTTAAACATAAAATGAAAATATATGCGTAAGATAACGTTTACTTTTGCAATTTCATTTAGTATTTAATTAAATAAATAAATATTAATTTAATATTTAAGAAAAATCTTAAAAATTTCATAGAGCAGTTCAAAGGATTAAAATGTTTTATTACATTGAGACATTTTTCGGTACTTCAGAACTTTTAAAAATTGTAAATCAAGAAACCTTTATTTACTTATAAAGTTTTTTATTTCAATAATAAATACACGGAGTTCCAAAAGTTATGGTACAACAATTTTTCGAAGCTCTCCATTAAAAGAACGAAAATATAAAAAAAAAAAAAAAAAATTAATAGAAAAGATTTTAAGGAAAATCTAATTAAAATCTTAATAAAATTTCAAAACTGTCTTATTAATTATATCACCAATAAAAAGGTTTCTTTCTAAATTCTTTAAATATCGTATATTTAACTTCAAAACTGAACATTTTTGCACAAGATTACTTTTGTGAATTTTGATTAATGCACTTCAGATTCCTGCTCGCAGTACAATATTGATTTTTGTAATTTTGAAAAGCATTCAATTTATATTACTTTTCAATACTTTAAAAAAACTTATATAAAATTATGAAAAATAATTTTAACATACATGATTGTATTGTAAAATGTTTTAATTTTTACTTTATTTTTTTGGTAAATTATGTTGGTTTGGAAAATGTTTTTTCGTATATGCGGATTACAGTTACGAGTCCTGAGACTCCCTTATTGACTAATGGAAAATCGATATCGCCAATGCATTACGCATTAATAAATTATCCATTAATTAATTATTTTTCACAAAATATTTCTTTTTTTTTTTCTTAAAATCCAACAATAAACTTTTGCAAAAATGTCTTTCATTATTTGTCAATCATATTTGATGTTAAAATTATGTAAAATTGTATAAGTAGTAGTTTAAAGTAAGATTGTTCCAAATTTCATGTTTTTCTGCTTAGTTTAAAGTTATATATGAAAAAAGACTAATTACACCATAACTTTCGGCATATTGAATATGTCTGAACTAAACTCCTTCCAAACTTTTCATTAAAATTTCATAAGATCTGGTTTATTTAGCTGCCCCCTTTCCTCCCCCTTCTGAATATTATACTTTTTTCAACGCGCGTTACAGCAGCAAATTGTGCAAATTTTATTAAAAATTTATATTACGAAATTTTTTAGGAACAATTTTATTCTACTATATTTTTTTTGTGGTAACAGACAATTGTATCTATAAAATCTTGTTTTTGTAATTGAAATTCATTCAACTTAATATTATGGAGCCTTTTTCTGTCCAAAAACACAGTTCATCAATGAAATATATTCTATAGTCTCAAATTTTCATTGTAGTTATAAAAATACACATAAAGCACCTGTTTTGAAGAATAAGATTATTTCATAGTTTAAATTAAATGTTAAAATCTGATTTTTGCGTACCCCAAAGTGCAATCTCTAACATGTCAGGAACATATTTTCAAAATGACTGGTTCCCTAGAATAGAAAAATGTCCTGAATATTTCCAAAACCGGTCATTTTCTTTTATTAGATGACAAAGGCTAAATTGCGGTGATATTTTTTTTCTTTCCAAAAACGAGTGAGTGAAAGTGGATTTTATTGGTGCAAGAGCCAGATATGGCTATGCTGCGCCAAACTAGAAATAACTGTGACCTAGACATGTGAAAAAAAAAAAAAAAAAAAGACAAAAATTGTTGACAAGAAGGAGGGTCGAAAATAGAAAGGGATTGCTAGGGTAACCCGGGTGTGTGTCACCAATGTTTACCATAGACAGTAAACCCCATTGGGAAGGAAAAAGATAACTAGGATATCTCGGAGTCATGATGTCATTACTCGTGAAAGCAGACATCAAACATATGCGCTTAAACTTTTACAATAAAATTTTTTATGATATATTTTTTTTTTTGAAAATTATGTTCATTATTGGTGAAAGCAAGCATGGCAAAGTGCCCGGTTGATTATTTTGTCGTTTACTAAAACAATTGTCTCTTGGATGGCGAGAGCTTTGACTCTTTTATAAAATTATAGCATCAGTGCTTATACGAAAACTTTTAAACATAAACACGGTACACATTAACACGTGTGTAAACCGGCTCCTAAAATATAAAATCCCATTTTGAAGGGTTTTCTTCTACTCACATTGTAACTATGTCTGGGTCAAAACTTTAAAAGGTTTTCTTTTCTTACATTTTAAAGCGCTCGATTGAGCTGAAATTTTCTATACACGATTGTTTTGGATGACAATACGAACCAAAAGATGGCAAGTCCTTTCCAAAAACGAAAGATCCTCTGATATCTCAAAGCACCAAATACCTTGGCTTGATTCTCTTGATAAACCATCCACTTTTCAACATATCGTTATTTAAATTAAGATAAAACGCAATTAAAATGACTTTCCTTTTAAGTAGAAAATTTGCATGAAGTAGGGGACAAAAACAAGAAGTTTATTTGCAATCAGATTCTGCGACCAGCTTTGGTTTATGAATGTCCGACGATGGGGCACGTTGTTCAAGACCTATACGAATTAATTGGAAATTTTCCAGAAAAAAATTGCTATACAAATATGTATAGCTTACTGGGTTTTGAGGAACGAGGACATCAGAACAGTGCAAAATATTCCCATTTTAAACAATTTTCCCCAAAAAACTGCTTCTAAATTGTTTAATAAATTAGACAATATTCAAAAATTTTCCGTCCAAAAAACTGAAAATCATCCTCCAGACAGTTCTAATCGTAGCGAACTCCTCATACATTGAAACTCCGATTCTTTAGCGGTTTGATGTTTCCAAATGTACCGGTTTCTTCCATCACCTGCTGTGGCGTGAGGTTTGAAGGATTATAGGGCGATTCTCCGCTGCTAACTTCCCCTGAAAGTTAAATTTCTGACTAATGTTAGGGCCCCTTTCTCTCGACCAATGAGAATTCACGCTCTTTGGAGATTAAATTCAAGAATTGTAAGTCTTTCAATAATTCTAATAACACACAATTGTACAGATATTTAATTATTTGCGATATAATTTTTTCAATTTATTCAGTAAAGATTTTAATTTCTAATCAGAAGTATTTTCATTGTACTGGGTACCTAGAAAAATTGTTCTGTGTTACCTCAATTCCAGCACAGATCGGAGATAAAGGTCCGTAAGTGCTCCATATATACCTTCAACACAGAACACGTATCCAATTTCCCTCATTTTCCTGAAAGCACTTCTAGAACTTCACATCAGAATACTGGCAACAATCCAGAAAATTTACAGCAATCGATATTTTCTTGTTTGATTTCTTATTGATTTTTTATATCAAGTAAATCGATATACCAATATAAAATTATTGAAGGTGAATATTGAAATTTTTCTTTATATTTGACAATCTTATACGTACAATTTCTCCAGTATTGTGAGCTGGATAAATATGTATTCCAGATTTAAATTTAATAGAAATTGAACTGACAATGAAAGAAATAAATGTTGACCCCCAAAAAATTTAAAAAGTTTTATTATAAAGATAAAACTGTTTTATGATTTCATACTAGTATCCTGTATTGAACAATTTAAAACGACTTTCAACCAAAAGCGACGTACAACAACGAAAATAACTATATTGTGATATAAATAAAGCTAATAACTTTAATTTTGATTATTTTAAGGTACAATAAACATTTAAGAGTTGCCTGTTCCTCGGCATGAATTCAGTAGAAACCCTATTTTCAAGATGAAAACCACTTGTATCAAATTCGGGTCTACAGTTAACATAGCAGCAGTTATGACAATTACTAAAATTGTCCACAAAGTAGTAAACAATTTTAGAGGATTAAACCAAGATAATTACCAAAAAATTCACAGAGATAAAAAATACAACGCCATGAGATGTAAGGCTTACTTATATCCAAATAAAATAATACGAATATTTGAAATAAATATAAACAGCAATAAAAATATTTGAATTGTTATAGTTTTAAAAATAAAATTATTTTCGTAAGCATGATTTAAAAAAATGTTTAAGATTAACATTTTTTTTAGAGTTTACATTGCATTCTTTCATCAACATATTAAACATGGTGAACTGGTTACTGAACAAATCACAGATGTTCTTATAGTAAATTGAACGGGGTTTCTTTTAGAAAAAAAAAATCTGATATGTTCGAATATTATTCTTAATTGTATGTTTTTCTTAATTTTTATATTTTCCAATGCGTTTATGCATTTCCTTCAACATATTTTAATTTCTTTTAAACTACTCAAACTGAAATTCACATTTGCGAGAAATATAGTTAACTTAAATAATATTTTATTAGAATTAAACATATTATATAATTCTGACATTGATCGCCAAATGCGTTTGGAAAGCCTGTCAATCCTTTTAAAAAACAGTGACCCCTTTAAGGCATGGACATATACATCCCAATCCAGTCTATGGCATCTATTTTAATCATTTGAAAAATTCATTAACAAAACTAATTGCATTAAAAATTAGAATATTTTACTCTCACAGGTGAAGACAAATTACCCCTTCAAACAAAAAAAAATTTAAATTTCAAACCATAAAATCATACAAATAATGGAGCTTATTACTAAAATAAGTATAGTGCATGGAATTATCATAGTTTTTATAACTTACAAAATTGTTCAACAATACAAAAAACATTCGGTAATTTAAGACAGTTCAGGAAAAAAAAATTAAATTATTTTATTTACGTAATATTAAAAAAAAAAAAGTGACATTAATTAATTCCTAGAAGTTTTAATTTATTGATTTACATTCAGAACGAGAAGGCTTTATTAGTTGAATGAATGTACAAATCCTCCCTTTAAATAAAAATAAAGCAAATATAAAAAAAGAGAAGTCAAATGGAGAACATGAAATGAAAATAAGTTAAAATGCAGAAAGACTCACTCACCGTCAGTCGAAACGATGCGCTTAAAACCCGATCCTTTTTACTTGATAAACACTTACAGAGTACTATTAAAACAACGAAGTCACTTTCTACCGCCAAATTAAAGAGAAAAAAAAATAAAATCGATAGTGTACGAAATCGGGCTCCTCTCGCCAGAAGCGCCACTTTGTTCCAATTGCGCCAAAAGAATGTGAAAGGATTCGATCAAAGAATCACTTTCCTGAGTACGGATACGATTTGGCAAATAATATATCGTGTTTTTACTACTGAAATGGAATATTAAGCACTTAACTTTTTTTTTCGCTTTTTTATTCTACTTCCCAAGCGACGCAGAATCTCGTTCGCTTCTTCAAGGTGATCTGCTCTACGTTCTGCAGCTAGGCGCGATGGTCTGTTTTTCCATGATGATTAATTCGAATAATCCTGGAACGAAGCGTCAGAAGTGTTCATTTTTTAATTCGAATGCTCCCTGACTTTTACCAAAAGCGCTATGAATCGTAATCATGTTATTTCTTCAGTTTTAGTTTTGTGGGAGAAAGCGCGAGAAATTGATTCTTAATTAAATGTTTGCGAGAAAATGACTATCAAAATGATTTTTTTTTATCTAACGTAAATAAATCTAAATGCTAAAGAAAACACGCCATTCCTGACAAAACAAAAACCAGTTTTCCCTTTATATAAAATTTATTCATAAATTTCCTAAAAATAAAATCTTTCAAGCGACATTTTAATTTTTGTGGTCTGTTATGTAAACAGAATTTTTAGATCAAATAAATTTATTTTTGGCTCCAAAAAAAGTATTGATCGATTGGTTTTATGGAATATTGAACAACAAAGGCTAGATTATCCTCCTAAATAAAAGTACCCTTTGCAGTTAAGTAAAAACTAACGGAAGCAAACCGCAGTTAAAACTCGGGAATCAATTGTTTGGATCGTATTTTTTAAAAATTTGTTTTTAAAGTTTAATTTTATGAATCAGCGTGAAAATTAAAAACAAGTTCCGAGAAGAAAAAAAACATTTAAATTCGAAAGTAAATTTAAAAGAATTTAAATGTTTTTTTCGTGTTTACATTTTCTGAAAGGAGTTACATATTTTACTCTTTTACATAGGGATTTTGTTACTGTAGGTATCATCAAGAGGGAAATATTTCCCCCCTCGGGCAATAACCTATTTAAAAGGAATGACAAGAGTAACCTTAAAAATAAATGAAGGATGAAAGCAAAACACATTCTTACATTATGCTCAGGTTGAAAAAAAATAGAAATTTAAAATAGGAAATAAAATCAGATTCGATTAATAATTTGATCAGATGGTGAAAAGAACGATAAAGTTTACAGTAATAAAAATTACAAAATAAATTTTGAGACATTAAAATATTTAAAAACTAAGTTCCGTAAAGGAAAAAGGTACTTGTGTAAAATCCCGTCGACTACTTTCGCCAAACCAGAAAAATGTCACCAACTAATCATTCGATTGATGTAATTAAACAACAAATTATTGGCGAGAGTTTGATTGAAATTGCACCGAATTTCATAGTCGACGGAAGTTAATACAAGTATCTGTGCCGATTTCAAGTCAAATTGGTCTAGTGAGGATTTCAGATCAAATGCTTCGAGCTATTGTGTTCGACAGGTAAATATTGCATTTCTCTTAAAGTTATAATAATCAATATATGATTTTAAAATATTTTTAATTGATCACTTCGAAATGTATCGTCAATTGATCGAGCTTCAAAATTACGAGGTCCGTCGTCAATAGCCCTCGTGTTGCTTCAAGTGCGACGTTAATAAACAATCAACAATTGACTCTAATGGTTTAAGACGCGCAACTCTGTGCAATGTGCTTTGTCATGTATTGGACTGAATTTTTAAATCCCTCATACATTCCCTTAAACGCCTCAATTTAAAAAAAATCTTTCTCTATAGCATTTACAACAGTTAACACTATGAGGATGATTATATATATACACTGGAGTGCAAAACTTAGACAACAGTTTTTTTTTTGCCATAACTCTACAAAAAATCCTCTATGAGACATGGAATTCAGAAATGAAAGACAGCATTTTGTACTTAAACGATGATGGAAGCATAGTTGCCTCAAAAATGAATACAATGCATATAGTACGGAATCAAACAAAAAAAAAAAAAAAAGGCTTTATTGAATTCATAGTATCGTTACACGTGATTGTCTATCCAAGAGGAAGAACAACAAGATGTTTCTTAGTATGGGATATGCTCTCTACTTACTGCAATGGTTGCTACGCACCGTCTCTCCATACTCAGCGTTAGGTTGTCTAACAATTCTCGAGGTAAGAGTGCCCATTCCTCAATCAGTATCTGTTTCAGTTGTTGGGTGTTCTCCGTAGGATATAATCGTGCCGCAAGGCATCTCCCCAAAGCATTCCACACATGTTTTATTTAAATAAGGAGAGAATGCTGGCCAATCCATTCGAGTGATATCTTCACTTTCCAGTAGCTGCTGAACAACAGCAATTCGATGTGGCTGTGCATTGTCACCCATAAAAACGAAGTTGGGTCTAATAGCACTTCGAAACAGATGCGCATAAGAAAGGATCAACTCCTTAAAATAGCGATCTCCGATTACAGAACCTCTGTCGTAAACATTGAGCTCAGTCCGCCCGTTCAGCATAATGCCTCCCCAGACGACAACTCCAGGACCACCGTAATGATCTCTTTCCTTGATGTTTCTGGGCGTGTGTGTCTGACACTTCGTCCCGACCTCTCTTCAAATCAACGGGAGTTGCGAATCGCTTGTGGCACTGAAACGACTCTTATCCGTAGAGAGGACACGACTCCATTGATGAGATGTACAGTTCTCGTGTTTTTACAACGTTTTTCTGAATTTCACTTGGTGTGTGTGTGTGTGAGTGTGTGTGTCATCAAATTTTCGATCGTTAATTTAACCAACTTCCCATCAAGCTAGAGCTTTGAAATTTTGGGTATCGTTCGTACTCGCCTAACAATGCAATATTTAGACGTTTGCGACAAGTTTTAACTAATATTTCAATAATTTTAATAAGTCGAAATATTCTTTCCCCTCGGCGCTTTTAGAATTGAGGGAAAAATTTCTTTCCCCCTCTGGGAGAACCGGGCACTCCCCACACCGCATGAGGTTATCGTAAACCTTTTGTACTCGCAAAGGGGAGATACTATCTCCCCTTTACAATCTCCGAGATAGTAAGGATTGCTGACTTTTAGTCAGTAATCATTAGCAAGAAAGAAAGTTTCCAATATTAGGCGCCATGTCTTATCACAATAATTTTTTCTGAATTCTGGTTCCCATTTTTTTTTAATAGAATGACTTACAAACTTTCAAATGCATGTTTTGATTTTATGAGTATTATGAATTTTTTAATACGCTCAAAAATGTCTTTTTTAAGTAAATTTTAAAGTTAAAAATAGCCAACAGTTTTAACTAATATTTCAATAATTTTCTTTAATAAACTTTGCCACCATATAAAAACGTTGGTTTTTATATCGAATTATTTACACTACTCTAAACGGTGCCGCCGATAGCCAACTTTCAAAGAGATGCAGCGTTCAGGACGGTGGGCGAATAGACCACCTTTGTGAAGGCTTCTGACCACAGTAAACCACGACACTTGCCGTCCTGTTGCTGGACTGGTATTGGACTCTTTTCGCCTGCAGGACGATATATCTGTTATTCACTGCAGTTGTGTTTCTAGGGAGGCCACCACCAACCTTTCTAATGGCTGTACCTATGGTTTGGAAGACTTTCCAATCGTGCGTTTAGTTTTATTAACGTCGCACTAGAAGCAACACGAGGTCTATTGGCGACGGACCTCGTAATTTTGAACCACGGTCAAGTGACGAGGACGACACCTGAGCTGGTACCCGCCAGTCCTAACATCCACGCCACGTCAACGGGAGGACTTTGGGCCGACAGATTTAACGTGCATAAGCCCCGGTTACACGGTGGGTCTTTGGTGGCCAAGGATCGAACCCGCGACTGAATCCGAAGCCATGATCCGTCGGTCACGAATCCGAAGCCATGACCACTAGGCTACCACGGCCATTTCCAATCGCGCGAAACGACACTTTTGTTGATTCCGAACTCTTTAGCTACAATGGTCAAACTATGCCTCTTCTCCAGTTTTCCGATCATTCTTCCACATTTTAAGTCGTCCAAGTGATTTCTTCAGCTTATTCCGAAGAATTCGCTTCCGGACTTACTGGAATATCTTTCGATTGCGCCTCCGTTCTTTCTTTTATTGTAGTCTTGAGCTACGAGCGCCGACCACACGCATTTTACACACACACACGTCGCCTATGACGTTTTGTTCATGACATTTACACACGCATTCCCTTTCTGAATTTGCATTGATCATTGTATTGATCGCAGTAGCCCCTTTTCTGCAATTTTAATGGCTATTTGCTGAATATTTACATTGTTGCTTAATTTTTGCACACCAGTATATGTATATATATGTGTGTGTAAGTCAATATTTAAATGAAAGTAATAATCACTAATACAATAATTGTTATCAATTTAGGATATAATTGAAACAGTTAAAATATGTGATGGAAGAAATTATTACTGTTCGATTGAGTAAAAAACATATACACCAATCTATATAAATTTATAAATCAAACTTTGTAAAATTTCTCACTTTATGAAATGAGAAAAAGAGATATTTTTTTTACTAAAAAAATACATTTATTCACTAATCAAGGCCAAAAAACTTTTAAGAAACAGTATAGTATAATATATGTATTAAAATTCTGTGTTGCATATACAATTTGAAATGCTCAACTAATGGTGTCGCGGTTTGATCAAATCTTTTGGTATCTTCTTTGCGAGATCACATATTTTGGCCAGGATTTTCCTAGGGTTTCAGTTGTGATCTCTGCACCCAGCTTTTTGTCACATTACTCAGTGTTGGTAACGTTTGTAAAATTAATCATAGGAATTAATTAATACTAATTACAGCATTGGTATAATAATATATTTAGTATGAATTCTTATGAATACAGAATTACAGATCTCATAATTTGTTCGAAAATAATTTCTCTTTTCAATTTTAACTAGTTTTCGCGTCATATCAACAAGACTTTCGTTGGAAATCGATATTCTGGTAGAATGTATAATGAACGAAATTATTCAAAATTGAAAATTATTTTGAGGAACAATAGGACAGACTGCGATAGTTTTATTAACGTCGCACTGAGAAGCAACACGGGCCTCTGTCGAATGACGAGTTCGACACCAGAGTTGGTACGTCCCTCTCCAAACTTCCACATCCCACCGGTTGGATAACTTGGGACCTCGACCAGATTTAATGACACTGAGGGTAGTTAGTGGCATCGTGGCTCTCACGCAGAAACTTGACGAAAACAACTTCGGCCACGAGTCCACTTCCATGACAAGAACGATAGGATTGTTGAATCTTAAATTCATTTAGGCTAGTACACTTTTCATATGTGATTGTGATGACCGGGTGAGTGTAACATGGAACACGTAGCCAGAGACGTTTTAGTTGAGTCACGTGTTCAGGCTCTATTCCTTCAATTTCCATAAGTGAGCAGGAATTGCAATATATCTGTCGGGGTTCTTTACATTGGTGAAGCATGGTTGTGGAAAATAGGGTGCCACCATCATTTTCGTCTTCTCATCTGATAAGGGTTCACAAATTAACATAGCGAATGTTTCGTGGATATAGTGTTGGGCAGAAAAATTTGGAAAAATACCTAATAACACAACTCATCACCGTACGAGCCACATACGCTT
Organism: Nephila pilipes; assembly: GCA_019974015.1. Taxonomy (NCBI): domain Eukaryota; kingdom Metazoa; phylum Arthropoda; class Arachnida; order Araneae; family Nephilidae; genus Nephila; species Nephila pilipes. The sequence goes on from BMAW01086105.1 coordinate 250,431, forward strand.
TTCGCTTGGCAGCGTAGCAGCGCGCTGCCGTTTGCTGGTACAACGCAGAACACCACGCTAGCAAACATTTAAACCAGCCGTGCTGGCTACCGGCTGCAGCCATTTCGCACTTTGGCCGTACTTCATCTGCCGTCGCTGCACGCTTCCGGTAAGGGGCTGTCACCTGCAGGCGATGCGCATTCACCAGGCCCGCCGCTGCACCTTCACGCTATGCATTTTGTAAAGGCTGCGCTGCCGCTGGCTTGCTGCGCTTTACCATGCTGCAGCTGCCTTCCGCGCGCATTTGCCGTACCGTAGCGCCGTACCTGCAGCTACAATGAAATAAGTACTTAAAATGAAATTGACTTCGATTGTTTTTATAAACATAATTAAATATTATTTAAAAAATAATACACACACACACACACACACACACACACACACACACACACACACACACACACACACACACACACACATATTGGGAAATATTCGCTTTTATTACACGTGAATTTCAGTTATGGTACAATAATGAAACTTTTCAATCGAGGAGTAATCAATTTATTAATGTTTACTCGAGAGGGAGACTGATATATTGGGATTAGTGGTGACCTCATCACACGTCCACTCATTTCTTTAATTGGATGAGAAGTGACAGACATTTTCCCTCTTTTTCTTCTCCCGGAATCTTAAAGTAAGGATTGCTGAGATCATATGGTAATAAATGTAGGGATCTTTAGGTATTTTACCTCGAGTCTGAGTGTTTAGTAGGGAATATCTGTATTAGTTTGGAGCGTAGGAAATGCTGGTATGGGCATTTTTGAAAATATCGTGATTGCATAGATAAAAAGGAACTCAATCACGAAATAACTATGAACTTATTGCTGTGATATTTAAAATATAGGATAAATTAAGAAACCAATCAAATTTAAGGGAAATCATTACTATGCTCATAAATTTGTCTTATGTATTGATTTTTAAATCAGATGATGTACATATGATTAATTAACTTAACCATGATGAATTTGTCCAATTCACATAGATAATGACTTTTATTTGAATATGTACACTTTCTGAGCTCGTGGCTTTATTCAAAATATTTTTATTAATACGGAACCTCTTAAGAACTTATTAAGGATTATTATTTTAGTTCACCTATTATGGTTTATCCTTTGTTATAGTTAAACATTAATATAACAAAAAAAAATTTAAGAGCTTTTGCGATCGCAGAATATGACGCAGTTGAAGGGAAATTTGAATACAGTATTACGTTTAGGAGATCATTGTCATTGCAAAACGTATTTGTAATAGTTTTTGACACGTAGCTCAATAAGTTGACTTAAATAAAATAAAATTTCTCAGCCACCGTGACTGAAACGTTCATTTTTTTTAACCTTTCGACTGTGTGTGTGCCGATTTCTACCCGACACAAGGTCCTCTAACCACAATCAATTTGTCATGAGACTAGAGTGCAATGTGATTTTTGCATCACTCTAGACCATGACCCCATCGGCTTTATCATTGAATGACAATTTTATAAGAACACACTTTTTGTTATTGCTTCACTCATGCATTTATAGTACGAAGGTTGTTCAAAAAGTAGAACCTGTTTTTGACGTTAGGTAGGTGAGACAAGTAAGACAAGTTGATTTTACCATTGTTCGCTACTATCTGTTAAACAGCGTTAAAACTAGACACTGATTTATAGGTTAGTTTTGATTGGTGCGAAGTCGATTTGTCGTCGTCATTTTGTGTCGAGTTATCACTGTTGATTATTCCTGAATTCTTTAATATTCAACGAAAACCTAGCAATAATAAAAACTGCAAATTGCTTAAGGTAAATCCGCTCCCAAGGAGGCGAAGACGGTCTCATCTCTAGAACTGTTGTGGTAATGATGTTTTGGTATGCGAAGGGCATAACACTCATGCCTTTGTTTGAAGAGATAAAAATGATCAATATAATATATATTATCATATTCCCATTGCAAATACCCGATTTTCTATTCCTAACACGGGGGAATTTTGAACCACCCTCGAAGTATTCCCTGCATTTGAAAGAAAAATCGACAAATATAGGCTTCGGAAAAGAGGTGATATGAGAAGGAAACACGTGACCGAGTAAGCCGTGCGATTTTAAAAACAAGGAAACTGCGTTCTATGATTTTTTTTGCTTCTTTCTAAGTGTAGACAATCAATAACTAACTAGGCCGAGTTGTGAGTTAGTGAGTACAGTAAAAATAATTTCTTTTATGAAACTGTTAAGCAGTGAGTTGAATTTAGAATACTGAAACACGATTGTATTCACGCAGCCGGCAGATTTCTGATTATGGAAGGTAGGGGCGCTGTCTGGACATATGATGTGTTAGGTTTAGATAGTTATAATATATAATTTAATGTTTAGTACTTACTAGAGTTATATGTTAGTATTTTGATTTTTACAGTGAAAGTTTTAAAGTTGACGAAGAGTTCATGGAGAATTTCATTGATTTCTTAACTGATGATCGAAACACTAGCGAGGAAAAATTGCGTAGAATTGAATTAGAAAACAAACACCTGTAAAAAAAGAAAATGAATGCGAAGCTTGAAGATGAAAGAGTAAATAAGGGGAAAAAAAATCAAGATCATACAACTCGAGATTAAGTGTTAAGGAATTAAGCACAACGCGAAACCTGAGCTAGTCAAACTTCAATGGGAAATAACATTAACAGTGTTCACGCGTTTTCATTCCGGTTCCGAATAGGCTTGGAGTTTAGAATTTCTTTTTTCTTTTCACTTCACAAAAACGAGCGTTCACAATGAAAAGCATTCCTTAGAATACCGGAGAGAGATACTCTTGCATATTTCCCTGACAGAAATCTATCATTGCTTTGGTTCATATTGAAGCTTACAGTAAAAATAAACAGCATCGTTTTAAGAGAACATTAACCGACACCGTTAGCTAGTTTACTGAAGTTTCATAAGTCAAAATGCATTCGAAACAAAATTCACGTGTAATTCGTGTCTAAATAACATTGCCAGTTAAGGAACATTAAGGGCATAATCTAATTCTAATTAGTTTCTAATTATCAGTGATAAATTGTATGAACCTCAGAGAAAGAAGCAGCTCAACATGCGACTACCACACTTAGCAATTAAATTTGTGGTCTGGAAAGGGCGAGCAACATTCCTGTTCCTCATGAACTTTGACTTTATAGAGTACAATTCTCTTGGGAATCAAAAGCACCCTCGCATCAGATGTACAATTTTACAGGTGTCAATTCCTTAATGAAACCAAACGAATCCTGCCGAGTTTGGAACACTTAGTGAACGATAGCAAAATTTATTACATTCAGCCATCCAAACAAAACAAAGGATTATCTTCCGTATTTTTGGAAGGGGCGTGGCCAATTCATTCTACCCAAAATTTCCAAAGAGAAGGGACATCAGAGCTCTACTAAACGTTCAACCAGAACGTCGTGTTCGAGAACATTGCATACGTAAAGCAATAAGTAAACTGGTTTAAACCAGGGGTGTGCCAAACTATTACTTTTAAGTAATAGGTTCTATTGTATTAGCTCTAGTATGATATGTAACTGGTTCCAATATACTGTTACTTTTAGCATATATGTTTCTATATCTTGCTACTTTTAATTATATCTTATTATTTTTATTAGTTTACAAACATATTCATCTACTACATGAATTTAGTTTATATTCTAATCCCTCATTAATTTTGTATTATATTCTTCCAACTTATAAATTTTGGCTTAATTCCTTAAATTCATTACGTTCGGATTCAGTTACTCCATTAGACATCGGCATTGACGGGAAGCGGCGACTGCTCCACGGAGCGACGGGGCGCTCAGAAACGGTGACTGCTCCTCGGAGCAACAAAAGTGACACGAAACGATGGTTCTGATATGAAGCAGTGACCAAGTCATGAGACGGAGACTGTGACTGAAAGATGCTACTATAAAGTCTATGATCACACACACACACACACACACACACACACACACACCACATGCGACTTTAATACTATAAAAACAATGTATATTTAAACTATATAAATTTCGTAATTGAAATGAATAAAAAGATAAATCATTCAAAATAATTCATAATATTAATAGAGTTTAGTATAGAACGCATTAAGGATGAATTAGGTTCCAAACGCACGTTATTCTACTATTTCGTGAAATAAAGCCTATCCTTAATTTAAACACATGCACATGGATAAGAAATGTGCTATATTTTTCACATAAGAAATAAATTTTTTCGTTGAAACATGCAAATAAGTATAATAAATGTACTCAAACTAAATATTTGTGTAATGAGATCATAAATGAATGCTACCTGCGAGCCCTCCCTTCCCCCCGCCTGTTTTTAAGACGTAATGAATCAAAACACAAAATTTAATTCATTGAATCCGAAAGTTGTATAATATACAGGGTGTTTCGAAACTCATGAGCAAATATGTAAGGGTTGATAGAAAATATCTAAACAAACAATTTTTACCCTTACAGTACATAGGCGAAGAGCAAGATGTTAACTGCTAGACGGCGTTGTAACGGAAAGCATAAAGCGGGAGTTTTCGTACACATCGGCATTTCTACCTTAGATTTCAGAAAGCATGGCCTTTCCCTGATAACTGTACGTCACCATGCCTCCTGAAATCCACGGAAGAAAATGCTTGTTTAGATGTTTTCTATAACACATATTTTTGCCTACGAGCTTCGAAACATCCTGTATTTAAAACAGAAAGCGATAGTTATTTACTTTTAATTTAATTTATTATTTCGATATTCGTAAAATTTTTAATCGTAGAAATAAGTATGTTAAAAGGTATTTGTAGAGATGCACGCAAACACACACACACACACACACACACACACACACACACACACACACAATGTGTATGTTTGTATGCGCTCACATACACACACGTAATAGAGTAAGGCAAAAAGATGTTATTACTGTATGTGAGACTAAAATATTTTTATCCCTATAAATATTTTCTTTTTTCCAAATTTTCAAAAATGGCCGAGAGGACCCTACAAACAATAATGGATAGACTCTATATGTGCATGGGTACCAAACTGAAACCCTGTAATTGATCCCCTACCTTAACTGCCTTGTAATTTTAAGTGATTAAACACCCATTTAATTTAAGCATCTTTTTACCTCACTCTGTATATATATATATATATTTAAAGGATACACGTACTCTTTTTGGGGTTGACAAATTTACAATTCTCTCTTTTTCTCAAAAACCGAAAATGTACTTTTCTTCGCTCAACGACAGAAAACAGTTCATTTTCTACTTAGGCAGATCGACATCTACGGCGAAATAAATATCTCTATTTTGCTGATCGTTTAAATTTAAATATGTGAAAAGAGGTCAATATAACAAGTTTAAATATATGTATAAAGACGTGCTTTCACTAATTGAATAATTAAACAACAACAACAACAACAACAACAAAACAATTTGTATACTTTCTCAGCTAGATTTTTTTCTTTCAAATTACTGAAATAGTATGTTACAACAGCTAAGGCATCAGATATTTATGTATTTTCTTAAACAGTATAAGAAAAATATGCATATGTTACACATATTTTTTTTTATATAATGATCATTTTTAAGGATGACTTGGTGGAAATGTAAATCTTAGACGAAATGAAGAACCAATTACCCATGTTTGAAAAAACCACTGTAAACTATGAAGTTCAATGAGACTCTTGCAATATAGCAGTGTTTGTTGCAAATAAAGGACAAAGTGGTTTACAATAACATCATGCATCCAGAAATAATAAGTCAGAATGCAACAGGAGGCCTTTAAAAATTTGATTCCTTTTGTAACATCTTCCTTTCGTTTTAATTCTAAGGTCATTATTTGTAAATCTAAGCAGTCACTAAAGTTCACAAATACATGATGAGCTGTCACATAAATAACACTGTTTATTAATATTCAAATTATGAATAAGTCGCATTACTCTCTCTCTCTCTCAGTATATTAACCCTGAATGAGCCTGATTTATAACTTGGAATAATAATCTTAGTATAATCTCACTAATTCACTCGTGTGCGAGGGTTTGAGAACGGTTCTTTAAACTATTTCGAAACTGGAATTAATCTAGATCAATGCTTCCCAACTTTTTTTACACCTACGGACTGGGGAGAGTAAGAAATACATTTCACGTACCGGCGTCAGTAAATTATATTAAGTATAATAATACATGATATAATTTGCTTTCGACTCATCTAATCTTATTGCGTAGCAGTCATTACTCAAAAAATAAATTGTGTGTGTAATTCACTGGTTAATAATTCATTCCACATTAGATACGAGAGAGAGAAAGAGACAATGACAGAGAAAGAATTACAAAGGGAAAAATAATAGATGTCAAAAGCATTAATCAGGATTCTTGCCTGCAGCAGAAGAGTAGGGAATTTACCTTGTTCGGAATTTATATACAAGGATTTCTTTAGGTCACGTGGTATTCGATAGAGGGATTTCTATGTATTTTAGTTGCCGACAGAAAGTCTATTAGGGATTATCCATACGGGTTTGATTCCGTGGGAAACAGATTTTTAAAGCGAGTGATTGCATAAATTAAAATCTAAATTGGAATAGTACAAGGAAATAAAAAGGAATTCATGACTGTGATACTTAAAGTGTAGTATGAATTAGGAAGTTTAATTAAATCAAAGTGAAGTCATCACACATACACAAACACACGCATATGTATATTAAGTGCAAAGTTATACAAATATAATATTTTTAGTTAGTGCGATATTTATTGTAGCCTATTTTTTTTAATAAATTTTAATTCCTCAGGTACATTTTGAAATACCAACATATTCATTTTTCTTTGTTTCTTCTTAACTTACGGTACTAGTATTTAGCAAATATTCGGGGCAGCACTACCTTTTTCTGGAATATTATCCTTGTCTTTAAATGCATTTAAATGTTAAATCATTTTGCTGTTTTTATTCTCCATTCCAGTGGTTATCAGATTTTATTAGCAAAAAATTTCCTTACTACAAAATTTAACAAAAAAAAAAAAAAAAAAAAAATACACTCGAGTGCGATGAAATAAGATTTCTTGCAACGTACTGTTGGTAAAGCTCTAGTAGTACTAGCCAAAGAGGCGGAGCTCGGATTTGGTTTGGTTTTATTAACGTCGCACTAGAAGTAACACAAGAGCTATTGGCAACGGACCTCGTAATTTTGAGTCTCTGTCAAGTGACGAGGACGACATCTGAGCTGGTTCCACTCTGCTAACTTCCACACCATGCCAAAGGGAGGACTTTTGGGCCCGATAGATTTAACGTGCACCAGCCTCGGCTACACGGCGGGTCTTTAGTGCCATCAAGGCTCGAACCCGTGACTCGACGAAAACCGTCGGCAGCGAGTCATCGATCTTGACTACCAGGCTACCGCGGCCACAGCTCGGATTCAGAACTTGGATTCATTATTCGTTTTTGAGATCTGCTCCCTTTGCTTATTTAACTATCACATGCAATACCCGAACTCCTTCGATTGTGATAGCAGCCTAACGGTGTGAATCATTGAAAGAATTGTTGAATCGAGACATGTAAAATATTTAATTTTTTTTTCAAATTAGGATGTATATTTAATCTGTTCTCTTTCAATGTATTTGTGTTGTTTATATATTTTGATTGATGGGAAGTGGTTGAAAGGTTAAATCACATTAGAAAGAACTTTTAAAATGTTAAATTTCTATCGGACCAGCGCTGGTCCAAGATCCAGTGGTTGGGAAATCCTATACTAGATTATCTTTAATATCCGTCTGTTTACCATCGATGCAAAGTCACACTCTCGATCACGTGTCATCTACCGGATACATACTAGCAACTCCAAAATTCAATTAATCGTTGCTTATACATGTATCTACTTAAATCTGTTCACTACACTTTTCACATTTATCTAATTTGTGTACGTCACGTTTCATTTTATTGGAAAGTAGTTGGAAATTTAAATAGTCTAAAAAAGTAAGCGAAAGTCGCGAATAAACCAATGTTGCAATTTTTTGTGCAACATTCAAAACTAAAAGAGCAAATATTGACCACGCCTTCCATACTGCAAAACCCCATCATGTGATAGCTTGCCAAAATTACATAAACATGTGTTTCAGGATTCGGAAATAGCAGCAAAACTTTCTTCTAGCCTTTCAAAGTGAAGGATGTTGTCATTAATGTTCTTGCACCTAAATCAGTACAGATGACTTTAGAAGCTTTAAAATGTGTTCCATTTCTCAGGGTATCTACTGATGGGTCAAATTTTGGGAAAGTATTTTGATTCAATTTTTCGATAAAAATCTAAGCCTGCTCTATAAACTTATAGAAATGGTGTCAGTTGCGAATGAAAAAGCTGAAATTATATCTTGAGAGCTAATAAGATAATTAGGAGGGAAAAAAATCTGAAAGAAAAAGATATAGCATTTGAGGGAAGCAACTATAACACCAACTTTGGCGGTGTAAATCGGGAAAGAAAAAAGTAAAGCACTCCAGCATTTATAAGCGATACTTGGGGGAAATTCATCACTGGTATTGGTTGCCCTACGTATGTGTTGAAAATTTGTGTGCAACATGCCTTACATAGACTGATCATAAATATTGATTCCTTAATTTTTCTAGTGTATTATTACTTTTCAATTTATTCTGGAAGAACCAAAGAACCCTCACCGAATCATCCACTAAAGTAAATTATAAATTTTTTTGAAAATAATTTGAATGGAATATATTTAAGATTTATGCATGTTTCCTCCACAGCAAAATTGAAAACTTGGAAGAAGAAAAATTATATATAACTGTCTCTTGCGAATAACAAAAATTCCTTATTTAATTTCAGCCAATTCAATAAAAGAAACGAGCTAGAATTTTTTGCCTCTAAAATTGATGCAAAATATGAAAAGTAGCGCTAAGAACCCGAGAAGCTCAGCTGTGAAGCAAAGTTTTATTGTTATTTATAAACAGATAGTAGTATATCTGAATAAATGGACAACTTCTTTTAAAGAATTTGTAATGTTTTGTTGGAAAACAAAACTTCCATGGGGGAGAGGGTAATACTGAACAATCCCTTTCATACTGATGCGAAAGTGGTCTGCTTTGATCAGTCTCTAAATTTCAATATTTTTCTTCGAGAAATAAAACACATATCTGAATTTTGAGCTCTTTGGACTGATTCAAAATGGGTTAAATATTTTTCTGACTGATTTGAGAGTCAGACTACAGAATTCTTAAGAATTTGTTCATAATTCTTTGAAATTTTCCATTTTAAAGTATTAATGTTGAGAGATGAACAAAACAGGATATTATCATATTCAGTGAAAAAGTTGATTATGGTACAGTATACAATATTCAAAATATGAACTGTCAAAAAACTTTTGAGTTCTACTTTAGCCGGAAAAAAAATTGCTTTGAAAGAAATAAGAAACAAAGCAAAGTATGATTTTTTTATAATAAAAAGCAAAATGTAAAGGTTTTATATATATATATATATATATATATATATATATATCCATTGTGAATTTTACAAGAAATTTATTGCATTGGTCAAATATTTAAAAATTTTACTTGTTGTTCTCTCATGATAAATCTAAACATTTTTTTTATAAAATGGCGAAAATATGCTAATACATATTCCTTTTCTTACACTTTGAAGGTGTGCAAAACTCATCGCACAGGGTTGGTCTCAGGCGGTACTGAAGGGGGGCGATTACTTACTGAGACAAAATTTAGGAGACAAAACCACCTGGACTAGAACTAGAAATAAATAAATAAAATAAAAATAAATTAAACAAAGTCCATAAAAATATATTTCGATTGCCTGAATCTCGAAAATAAATTAGTAGTAAAATCAAATACAAACAGGAGTTATCAGGCTTCCCAACATTCCTATATTTTGAGATAAACCACAATTTTAATTTAACAAACGTATTCAAATATACGAGTCACATGAATAGATAGGATTCTGGGTATTTTATTACGCAAAATTGTGAGCCGTGCCGCTGACAGGATTCACCAATCTTTTCTCACCCACAGGGCTTAGAACATCAGTAGATGCAGTAGTAAATGCGGTAAGTGATTTCAGAGAGTATTATTTATGATACATCCAACATTCTAAACGTAATTAATAATTTAAAATTGCAAAACATAAATTTTGTTTTCCATTAAAGCAATTTAGCATTTATCTGTATAATTATTATTGTACAATTATAAGTCGTTTTTCTGGTTAACATGGTACCTTAAAAGTTCCGTTTTTTTTAAAGCTTGTTGGCGCCATTTTTTAGGCTTGCTAGTGGTGGCGAAAACGCAAGGTTCGAACATGCTGTATTACATCAAAACAACATTCGGATTCATAAAAATAAACAAATAAAAAGGTAGAATGTTGTACCGGGGGGTAGAATCATTTTACCCTCATTATTCAGCTAAAAATATCCGAAAACGGAAACGTAGTCGTAGAGAAAATTAACTCGAATCGTCTGAGAGGTTGAAGGCCAATTCGTGGTTAAAATATTCAAATAATAGACCTTGCGTTCTTGACTTTGGGACTCAATTACTACATTTATAGCTCTGAACTACCTCCTCACGTGTATGAATCAGAGTATGATTTTCCACCCTTCCCCTCTCTTTTCTTTTTTTTTCTTTTCTTCTCTCTCTCTCTCTTTTATGAGTTGCGAAAAGGCTTGAAAGGCAAAATAGTCGAGGGAAAATGAATGAAAAAATGGATCATACGAAATGAAAAATACTACATACAGATTAAATCATAACAAAATATGTTGAAATGGACTTTTTTAAAATTGACAGTCTAATTTCAAAATTGCCTTTCTAAACAACCAATAAAATTAACAGATGTAATCACACACAGTAGTGAAGTAGATAGTATATGAACGTAGAATGAGATCTTATAGTGCCTTATTCTTCTTTCTAAAAAAAAGTAAATGAAATGAAAAAAATAAATAACTAAACTGACTGCTGCAAAAATTGTCAAAAAAGATAAATTGAAAAAAATGTAAAAAAAAAAAAAAAAAAAAAAAAAAAAAAAATCCAAAATTTGAAAAAATCCCAAAATAATGGAAAGTAATACATTTAATGTTTTGACAATCTAAACATTTCTGAGCTAAATTATTCCAGAATTATACTGGCCAAACTATCCCTATCAATAAATATATATTATTAAAAAAATCAAACAGTTTAAAACCAGGGATATATATATATAAACAGAAATAAAAAAATTCTCCATATGAACATTGAAGACAAGAAAACCAGGCAAACGAATAGCAATCCTGAGTATCAAAACATAATGTAACTAAAAGAATCAAAATATTAATAATATTTTGGTCCTTTCAGTGCACAAAATATGCACCTTAATATGAAAGACTTAAATATCATATCACTTAGCGAAGAAATTTAGCATATATATGTTATATATATATATATATATATATATATGTATATATTGAATTATAAAAAGTAAATATTATAGAAAAAATAATATTATTGAAATAAATTAAGGAAAGAACTACATAAATAGACATTTAATGTCTAGAAAATGCATGAATCTAAAGTAAACAATTAGAAAAATGACATAAAAACAGAGAGGAATAGATATAAAGCATTATTTTTTAATTTTCACGA
>BMAW01086105.1:262063-307907 GCA_019974015.1 Nephila pilipes
AAAACAGAGAGGAATAGATATAAAGCATTATTTTTTAATTTTCACGAGATATAGCCTATAATAGGTTGTTACTACCAGATGGAATGGCCAACTGTCCCACTAAGCAATTGCTTTATAAAATACTGATAAAAAACGAAAATTTAAGTGAACAATGAAATTACGAAAATTATCAGAAAAATAAGAATTTTATTCCAGAAAAATATTATAATATAACTACAAAGCATCAAATGTTAAACATAATTATTTTAATGAACTAATACAGTGTTACGAAAATTTTCCTGAGGGTGTGTGGGAGAGAGGAAAATTTAGTCCAACTCGGAGGATAACGATATATGACACGTTATTCTAAAATTTTCAGGACAACACACAGGTATTACAGTTTGGACAGTAAGAGTTCAAACATATACACAGAACTTGCACAAGTTAGTGACACAGGAGCAAAACAGCAATTTTAAGGACATCACAGTTATATCACCAACGGTTCAGCATACCAACTATTATTCTCACTACGAACAACCTCCGCAGTTATACTCTACATTTCCAAGGAAGGCTCCGACGCGATTCCCAGCAGATATACGCTGCTTCTCCAGAAATTCACCTGGCACACTCAACTTTCAGGTGCCGATATCTTTCAGTCGATTTCCGGATCGATCTCCCTAACAGAGACTTCAAAGACAGACTCTGATAGTTCCTCTAGACTCAGGCCAATACTTCAGCAGATTCATTCGGCAACTCTATCCTCGGCAAATCCGCTCAATCGATTCCCCGATCAATTTCCAAAGCAGACTCATTAAACAAACTGATTTCCTGCCTCTCAGAGACTCTCGGCGTATTTATAGCTCTTCCGGCCAGCTATGACGTCACATGGGAAAATTTACGAAAAGTCTATATCTTTTTTCCCAATCAATATTTCGCTTAGGTTACAGCACATTCGAGATTTTTCCATTTGTCGTCATAGTCACTAAGTTGCTCGCCAAGTGGCCGAAATGATCACCAAATCTATCGTTAATTCATTACTTAAACTTGACATATTTGATTGATGACCCTTGCTGACTGATCTGTAAATGTTTATTTTCCTTTACAAGAGAACCGTCACAGGGAAGAACCATCTCATGTTCGTAATAATATATGCAGTTATATTGGAATTTTTTTACCCTTTGCATAAATATTTTAGAGCATACTTTTTTTTGTAATCATTATTAAAAATAGAAAGTGTCTTTCCTAAGTGGAACTTAGCAAAAAAAAAAAAAAAAAAAAATTAAATTATCGTCAGGAAGGAGAGGGAAAAGAGCAGGTGCAAGGGTACATTGAACCTGAATGATTTGAAAAACGGAGTGAAGGGAAGAAGAGAAAGATCCAATAAGAAAGACATACTAGCAGGAGTTTGATTTAGGAAAATTTGATTGATTGATTTAATTTTTATGAGAAGGGAAGGGGTAGTTATATTTCACTCCAGTTAGTAAAAATTTGAGGGAACAAATTAGCCACTCTTTCAGTTTTAATTGAAATTTCAATATCTTTAATTTTCAATACATTACTGATTTTTTTGAATAAATCAAAAGTTTGACTTCAATTGTTTAAATTGAATGACTTGCAGAATTCTTTTAAATCAGAAAAAAAAGAAGAAGGGAGTGGATTCTACTCCCTATGACGATTTCAAAGTTCAGCTTACCTCAGGGACTTGCTTCATTTATGTAAGTAAAGGTATCATGATCCTAAGATACTCTAAAAGATCTTCTTTCCTACGAAGTTTGTTGTCCTTGGTAAACACGAGTTACACGCCTGTGCTTTCTCTATTTTCAGCCTTTTCTGAATCTTCTCTATTTTCTGCCTTTTTCTTGTGAACCAATTTTTAACTTTTCTTTTCCGGTTTTTTCTGATATCAAGATTCACTGATACATATGACAGCCACTTTTGGTTCTCATGCTGCAGCACAAACAAGGTCCAGTTCGTTTAAAATGCAATAGCTGCTTTTAATTGAAAGTTCTTAGCAGTGGCGTAGCGTAAGGAGAGCAGAGGGGGCCTTGAATCAGATAGGCACCAATCTAGGTGACGGCAGGGAGCGGGAAAGCTCTGACTAGATTGGTCTAGAATCCTGTCTGCAGCATCAGGGCATGGTTGATTAGATCAGATAACGGTATTGTCATAGGTATTTATGCACAATTTCAAGGCACCTGAACAAGTGGAAGTGGTTCAAAATAGATTAGCCAGATTTGACCTAAACAACTATATTTACATTTATGTGAATTAAATATGAATTTTGAAACGGCCGCTGCCGGCCGCATTCCGCTGTTGCCACGCAGCAAATGCAGTTAGAGTGTCCGTTTTGATTTTTGAATTATTACCCTTGAACAACGCATGGACGTGACAGTGAGTGAGTGACATTTAATTTCTTCAACTTTTTAATTATTTAGAAGAACGGCGCATTGCTTATACTTTGATAAAGTTTCACGTGTACTTAAATTTTTTAGTTATTGCAAATTCAAGTTCATTTTTTTGTTTGCTTAAACTATTTTTTTCAAAGCTTAAACTATAAACGCATTAAAAACTATAAGAAATTTAATTTCAAGCGCGTGAAATGCATTCGGGATATTATTAATATTTATTTTTATAGGGAGTGGCAAATTTAGGTTTTGCACAGGGGGGAGTCCAGCAGAAATCAAAGCTTCGCTACCGGTTCTTAAGTGGAATTAGGATTCAGATTCTCAGTTCAATTTTAACCCCCCTAAAAATGAAGCACGCTTCTCCACGTTTGACCGATATTCAAAATTACGATGGTCACCGTCATTAGCCCTCGTATTACTTATAAGACGTTAATGAACAATAAATCAATCAAAACGAAGCTCATGTCTACCGTGGTTACATATTCATTGATTATTAAAGTACTACTTAGAAGCAGCATGAGAGCTAATGTTTGCGGACCTCGGTAATATTGAGTTACGGTTAAACGAGGAGGATTTCCACCCCACTCTCCAAATTTCGACTCTATTTCCACGCGTGACAGATTTAATACGCGTGCGCTCCCCTACACGACGTGTTTTTAGTGGTATCAAGGACTCAACCCCACGATTGGATGGAAACAACGCCAATCTACCGTGGCCTGATAGAAATAAAAATAATAATTTCCCTTTTTACCATTCATAAAGTTCATCAGCTTACAGCTCAACAGTTATCAGAAATCGAACACAATGAAAAATCTCTCGAAATAATTTTCATTATCTCCAACACGTAATCATATCAAATACGCAATCTTTCATTATCTATGCAAACTAAATTCTGTAGCTGCGTGACAGTCAGTTAAGTTTACCTTGTTGCACGCCATAGAATTACATTCAGATTCATTTTGATTAATTTTATATAACTCGTTTATTTTTAGCATTTTGTTTTGTTGATCAGTATTATCAAATGCTAATAGTTGGCAAGAAAGGTAACATAGATGAACCGTTTTCATCTTCAGCATATTCCGATGGATTCCGTGCGATGATCACTAATTTTCTTTATTTATATAAAAATTGTTCAGAAAATCATTTATTGTAAGTAATTCTACAAAAAATTACAATTCCTTTAATATTTTACTTTCCGGTTGAAATTTTTTTTTTTTATGTAATCTTTTTTTCCCCTTTGGTTTCAAATTTAATCAAGGAATGGGAGCAATGGTATCTTTTGTTCGTAAGAGGTATCCGAAGCAAATTACGGGTTGGAACTTTGTTCGGAATTTTAAATGTTTCAGATGAGATTCAAATAAATTCAGCATTCTGAAAACAAATATTTTTATGAATTGCAATATCATTCAGAGTACAATGAAGTTTGTCTCTATTCACGCAGTTCTACCCTCCAAATTTGCTTACTATTTTTAAATTTTCTTCTCTCGTGGAGGCTGTTCGTCTTGGTTGCGTGTGGGATAAGATATGTGCGGAATATTTCTGGTCCATAGACCTGCTCCTCAGATAAGTGAGTCAGATTGAAAACCTCTACCGTGCCAGCTATTTGGCGCCTTTATCCCTTTTGTGGTTTATTTCGATTTAAGGCAGATGGCCGCTTCACACCTTATCCCAGGAAAGAGCCTTTTACAGCTGATGGACTGTTTGAGCTATATTTAGAGATGGTTGTTTTTTTTAGCTATTGTGGCAATTGATATACATTACATGTACATAAAGTTTCCATTGATGCTATCGGCAGTTTCTATTTAAGGTAGCAGATTTTTCAATCGGAATTTATGAGTGAGATTTCTTAGTTAGACACCCTGAGGTAAGTTTTCTTTCGACTATCGTGTTTTCCAGAAAATGACTGAATCAAAGACATTGCATGATTTTTAATGGTAATTTTACAATATACTCCATATCGCTACTCCTATATTAAAATAAGCCTTAGTTAAGATTGTCAGCCTAATGGGTGCCTTATTCCGAATGACCAAATGCTCTGCACATGCGCATTTGAAACAGATAGCTGTGATTGAGACAAATTAGAATCTTCAATATTTAATATGTATTCAATTTTAATATATTAAAGTTTTGAGCCCCGAATATTTAACGAGAATCGGATTCTTTATACGTTTAGCCTCAAGTGGAACAGGATTGAAACACGTTTCTCGACTATAACATCACCCATCACGAAATCTATCCCAAAACCACTTGACTACAGCAACTACATCCAGTTCAGTAACAACTTTTTATTACAGTTATGAAAAATTCCGGTTGAACATGTTTGCCCAACAAGTAGGTTCTCTAACCGCTACGTCATTTTGAAAGAGAATCAGATGACGAGGGCGACAAGCGGGCGGCACCCCATTCATGATATCCATGTTATTCTAATGCGAGGACAAAAGCTGCAATAGATGTAACGCACATTACCATCTCTACACTATGGTCTTTAGTGGAATTAGGTCTCGAAAGAGTTAAAGTTTTTTCATTTGATTCTCATAGCTTATACTTTTATGAAAAAAAATTACTTTTGCTCCGTATTACACTGTTAAGGAGGCTAACAAAATAATTGTTTACTATACAAAATTTTCTAGTACTTTGTCAAACATCTGTATGTAACATTTTCTCTTTTGGTTGATCGTCTCATTTACCATCAGCGAGAAAGTTATTGGTAATGGACCTTGTAATTTTGAACTTTAGTCAAGTGACAAGGACAGCGCATGAGCAGACATCCAACTTTTTATCGCTGAGGGACGTGAGAGTTTTTTTAAGAACCGTCATTTTTAATATGTATTGACTCCGCTATTTCACAATTTTAAGAAATACTATATCTAAGTCTCTGACTGAGTATATTTTCGCAATAACTAGGCGCTCAAAGTATTGTAAAAATTATTAATTCAGGTTACGTTTCTATCTTATTACTGTGCTTAGCAGTGACTGGTGACCTAGTTATTAGTTGAAAAGGAGTAATAACATTAAATAACGATTACAGATTTCGCATTTTCACTAAACAAAAGACACTTTCTTATTTAAAATGGTCTTGCGGCTATAAAACATCCCTATTTAGTTGCGATTTAAACAATAAAAATTGTTAAATTGCAATTTTTACAGTTTAAATCCTTTCATATACTTGTTTAAAACTTTCCAACTGCTTTGTGAGCACTGCTATATTCATAACTCGCAACGCATCCACTAAGCGTTAATGATAAGTAATTTAGGATGGCAGATCTAATATAAACAATAACTTTAAAAAAAATCTTTTCCGAATTATCTCTTACCAAAATTACATCAATGTTATTTTTCCTTTTAGTAGGTGTGGGCAATTTCTTAGCATTCGTTTAAGTGGAGGGTTAAAATGAATACATTCAGTTAGTTAACTTTGTATTTCAGAAAATGGTTTAAATTGCACCATAAAAATCAAAAAATATGAATTAAATAAAAAAAATTGACACTTTTATTCTATTTATTTATTGTACTAATTTCAAATAATCTATAGCTGCAAGAACATTTAATTTTAGTATATTCAATGAAATAAATATACTCTATCACATTTTTCTACAATTTTTTTAAACCAAGAGGGAGATTGTTTGTTGATATTTTCAACACCGCCGGCGAGTTAATGTCTGTTAAAGAACATCTATATTTACTCTTGTTGATCTTCAAGCAAGAAACCTTCCAAATGTATTATAGACCGAAATATAAAGAATATCTTCCACAGCAAATTTTTTCATACATGAAAATTTTTTAACAGAAAAAAGAAAAATTGTACAAATCAACTAATGTCACTGCATAAAATATTTATATCCCAGTGTGATCTGACTGCATGTCAATAGGTTAAAGCAGCAGCTCTTCAGGTGCTGAGGCAATATTAGCAGGGATGAGATAAGACAGCAAATTGAATTTAGGCTCAAATTTCGTGAAGTCCTAAGATCTTCTTGAGACCTCGTTCATCAAACTGTACAGATGATTTCGTAATCTCAGCATAAACATTTGCATGCACTTTCTGTTTCCCTAACAAAGTAAAATGATAAAAACTACATCTCCCGCTTGCCTTGCCAATTGACCTATTATTGCTTTGAATAATTTTTCATACTGAAGGAAATTTTGGTTAAAGATGGATTTTTCTGACTGCCTTGTCGGGCCATAAAAAAATTCTTAGCCAGCCGATTGTGCCCGTGGACCACTATTTGCTCACCCTTGCTTTATAATGCTCATATTTTTTTCAAACGCAGTGGGAATTTGCTTTTTCTTTTTTTAGTACTTGGGTAAAATTCTGCAGAACATTTTCGCCGAACCAGAAATTTGTCGCTAAAAGAAGCAATATCTAATCAGTAGAGTAAAATGTGAAATTAAACATGATCTCTCCCTATTTTTCTATTTGTCACAAAGATGTGAAGTGGCCTAATTCGCTATTTGCCACGAGGTCTAGTGTACACTTGTTCAGGCCTTATTTAAACAAGAGTCCTATCAGTTGTTATCATCAGCTGCTATTTTCATTTAAACGTTTCAAAGTTAACTACCTTAATAACTGTGTGGATCCGAATACTGGTGTTTGTGTGTATGACTAACATGGTGTGAGAAGGAGGTGCCAATTTATACACACACACAGGTGTCATCTTCATCATTTGACAAAGGTTCAAAATTACGAAGTCCGTCGCCAATAACCCTCGTGGTGTTTTCTGTGTGTGATGGTAAAATTAAATAGTTCAAGAACCATATACGGCTATGCAGCTCCAAACAATGTGTAACTGTGATCTAGACATCAGAAAAAAATGGGGAAAAGATACAAATTAGTCAACAAAAAGAGGGTCAAAAATAAAGAAGGCTCGCTAGGGTATCCCGAAGACGCATCAAACCATGTTTAACCAAAGACAGTAAACCCCATGGGAAAGAAGAATATCACTACAGTGCCTCTGGGTCATGATTGTAGTACCTAATTAAAGAAGGCAAGCCCCTGAGGGTTCGTGTTATTTCTAGTTGCGACGTTACTAAACAATCAAACAATCGGAGACTGGTGTGTATACACATAAAGTTGAAAAACTATGAGTCTCCCAAAAGATATTTTAAACTGAGAAAACTGCACGTGTCTTTACTTCGATTTATATGTAGATGATATCATGTGGAATTGGATTCTCGATGAAGAGGACCCATTCATCGCTGGCTTGAATGGAATCACGGACTCTTGGCTCCGAAATGAGTGGCTTAAGTTCGGCTGGGATGGCGTCAACTTGACGATATTTTACACGACTTTTTTTTTTTAAAAAAATTCCTGTATTATAAAAAGAAGTTGAACGTGAATGGGGCCATTATCACACAAATTCTTCTATTTTTTCAATGGATTGAAATCGTTGTCCTCCCAACACTTTCTTTGAAGAATCAAACAAATAGTAGTCCGTAGGCTCTAAGCCCACTTCATAGGAAGGATGCTCAAGAGCTGACCAAATAAGTTAGCAGCTGGGTTGGCGCAGGCTGGGTTGAATGACAGGATACTTAGAGATTACTATTTGCACTAATTTATAATAATTAATTTAAATATTAAAGATAACACATATAATCAGATAAAGTGTTTGTCACACTTAGCTTTGCTGCGTAAATATGACATTTTTTGGTGTTGGTCGAACGCTAGTAAAGGTAGTACAATGTTCTAGGACACGACGTTGTAGTCGAACGTTAGTATATCTCTGATCTTCCTTCTCTTCGGAAATTTTGTGTGGAATGAAATTGGATCCTCCTATTCCGGAACTGCGAGACATAATCCTTTATTTTGGTTGGATAGCTGAATTAATTAACTCAGCTGTTGGTCACCGAGCACACCATCCGGGACAGAAATGGCACCTGCAAAACCGTAGTTTCAAATGATGGGAACTTTTGGTTTCCGGGAGACCGGACTCTATATGAGGTCAGAGATATGACCATAAAGTTTCTAGAAAACAGAAATGTTACTTGGCCTAGTGGTTATTTAAGCTTTAAATAATTTCTCACGGTTACTATGGCAAAATACAAAAACATTTCTTATCGCTATTAAAAAAAGTCATTTTTTTATATTTGATCTAAACTTGATATGAACTTATTCACACCCTTACACGCAATATGCTCATTAAAGTGTGGAAACGTCTGAAAAGAAGAGTCATTTAATTATATTTATATGTCTATGTGTGTTTGTGTGTGATAGAAAGAGAAAAAATACTCTTATTTTGAGCATCAACGTATGCGTTATTAAAAAGTAAAGGGACGAATATTTCTAATGCGGATAAATCGTAACAACCTGTCATAAAAAAAAAAAAAAAACGTTGCAGACTGAAATACAGAAGAATGTCAAAGGTCAAATTCCCCTTTCAAGCTCAAAAACCTTGATTATTCTGTTTACTGAAAGTACAAAAATGGACACTATAAGAGCGACATATTTACGAATTGGTTGACATGGCAAATCATTTTGATTATAAAATTCTCTCAATCCAGAGAGTCACTTTTTCTTTATTTCAATAAAGATTTTCACGAAGTTTGAGAATAATTTATATTTTCTTTGAGTGCTACAAACAATTCCATATGAAAGCTAGAACTAATTGTTTTATAGTTTTATTGCGTCATGCAGATTTTAATACATGTGTGATGTCCGAAGTGGTTACCGAGAAAGCATCGAATATTTTCTTCTTAATGCTTCAATATCTTATTGATCAACCAATTTATACACGAGCTGACGATTTTGTCGAGTCGTGACCATGTGGGCACAAGGACAATTCAAGCTTCTTAACAAAATAACAAAGGATTTTATTTACACTACGGGAAGCGTTTCCCCGATTTCTTAGAAGTACAACTCGACCGCATCTCTCTTGAGACGCTCTTTAACCCTCTCCTACACAACTGTGGGGTTACTATAATTTCATTTTCCGCTAACACAATAGCGTTATATACACAACAACATGTTTCTTATTTTTTTCTTTCTCATTTTTGTGTTAGTTTATTTAATGTTTTCCGGTCGACACAAGTTTCGCTTACCACATCCTATACGCCTCATCACTTTGAACTACAGTCAGATGACGAGGTTGACTCTGAGCTGGCTCCAAACTTTCCACATTCCTGCAACTCCCAATTAAGCGTTCCAATCTTTTGATTTAAAATATAAAGCTAAAGTCTTATTTTATCGTTAGATGTTTTCAAATTATTTGATACATTCATGTACAATCATGTTGTTCGAAACAATCACGTTGTGTTTATATGTTTTGGAATAACTCAGTAAGTTTCAGAGATAACTGCATTTTTTCTACTTCGCAACACAGATATATGTATATTAAACATATTGTTGAAACAAAAAGTGAAATATATTAATTAGAGTATGTTGTATGAACTTTAGCATAAATGTCAATTTTACTAAATTTTAAACGTATTATATATATGACCAAAATTTTGAAAATCAAAAAAAAATTCATTAAAATGACTTTCGAATTCACAATTTTATAGATCATTGCAACTGAAAACATAAAGGATTCATACACAAAAAAAATTGTTTTGAAAAAAGTGCTCCGAAGGTAGGCACATATCTTGAGTATTTTATTTCTATTTTTTTACTGAACATTTATCGCTTTGGTTCTAAATATATTTTTGGCTAATAAATATTGTTATTTAACATAAGAACGATTCTTAGTCATCTGCAAAAGAAACGTGAGAAGATAATCAGTATCATTAAGGCTTAATTATTACAAGAAAATATCGAAACATGTGGATACAATTTATTCTGCATATTAATGGATCTTTCTGTACATAATGCTGTAATTTACAAATATTCATATTGATTGGTTTGGTTTCAGAAAACCACATTGACTTAAGTTAATCGTAGTATGGAGAAAATATTTCATCTCCTGAGTTCTGCTATGACGGCCTTCGAATGGTCAAGAAACGCTGGGGGAAACGTATAAATCTGGATGGTGACCATGTAAAGAAGTCTTAAGGCTCCCGTCTACCGGCCATTTTGATTTCGTGAACGTAATGTTGATTCTATGGAATTTCTACTGCCATTTTCAACTCTTGACTATTTTATCTATTTGAATGCAATAAAGTGCTTCAGAAAGAGCAAAAAATGTGGTTAAGGTTTTTGTGGAATCACATCCCCCCCCCCCCGATTTCGGAAAATATGTTAGAATATTTTTTAAGGACTGAAGAACCCACACAAACAAATAATTAAAATGAGAATAAAATCAGAAAGTTTAAAAAAACCAGAGGAAAAATGTAGTGCCACAGAAACCTTCCTGCCGATGCATTTTTATGTACAAATGGATAAAATAGTAAAGATTTGAGGTCGGTAGAAGAAATTCCTTTGAATTAGCATTAGCCTCAAGAAATGAAAATAGCCCGTAGATGGGAGCCTCAAGAATAATAAATTAAAATTAAGTTTCTATTTAGATTAATTATTAAAACTTCACGTTATCCTCAGACAATATTCAATACTTAAAGATTCAGAAGGTTACTTCAATCTTTGGCTCCCTGAAACCAAACAAATCAACATGAATTGCATTAATTTAAATTATTATGAAAACAAGAAACAGTTAATGGGTAGAATAAATTTTACTCCAATGTCATGGTTATTTCTTCGTAATAATTAAACCTTAACGATACCCCTTGTTTATATATATATATATATATATATATATATATATACATACATAACAGGTCAATTGAAAAGTCCCCGGCCTGACACATAGATGGCACAACTATAACTAAATCCACATGTTTTTTAGTTAGCCCTAACCCTCAAAAGATACGTGTATAAATTTGACAGCTGTCGGATCATTAGTTTGTGAGTTATAGCAATTTGAGTGAAGCAACTTTTGTTATTGTGAAAAAAATGAATAAAAAGGAATTCCGCGTGTTGATAAAATATTGCTTTTTGAAAGAAAAAAATACAGTTGAAGCAAAAACTTGGCTTGATGCCAAGTTTCCGGACACTGCCCCAGGAAAATCAACCCTCAAGGATTGGTATGCTAAGTTTAGACGTGGTGAAATGAGCACCGAAGACGGTGGACGCCCAAAAGAGGTTGTTACCGACGAAAACATTAAAAAAATCCATAAAATGATTTTGAATGACCGTAAATTGAAATTGAATGAAATAGCAGACACTCTAAAGATATCAACTGAACGTGTACATCATATCATTCACGAATATTTAGGTATGAGAAAGCTGTGTGCAAAGTGGGTGCCGCGCGAGCTCACTTTTGACCAAAAACAACGACGAGTTGATGATTCGGAGCAGTGTTTGAAGATGACCAAGCGTAATAAACCCGAGTTTTTGCGTCGATATGTGACAATGGATGAAACATGGCTCCATCCTTTCACTCCGAAGTCCAATCGACAGTCATCCGAGTGGACTGCACACGATGAACCTGCTCCAAAGCGTGGGAAAAGTCGGCTGGCAAGGTTATGGCGTCTGTATTTTGGGATGCGCATGGAATAATTTTCATTGACTCCCTTGAAAAAGGAAGAACCATCAACAGCGACTATTACATAGCATTATTGGACCGTTTGAAGGACGAAATCGCCGAAAAACGGCCGCATTTGAAGAAAAAGAAAGTGCTGATTCACCAACACAATGCACCGAGTCACAAGTCAGCGAAAACGATGGCAAAAATCCATGAATTGGGCTTCGAATTGCTTCCTCATCCACCTCCAGATCTGCCTCTCAGCAACTATTTCCTGTTCTCAGATCTCAAAAGAATGCTCGCTGGGAAGAAATTTTCGTCGAATGAAGAGGTGATCGCCGAAACTGAGGCCTATTTTGAAGCAAAGGACAAATCGTACTACAAAAATGGTATCGAAAAGTTGGAGGGTCGCTATAATCGGTGTATCACCCTTGAAGGGAATTATGTTAAATAAAAAAAACCAATTTTGCCAAAAAAATGTGTTTTACTATGGTAGGCTGAGAACTTTTCAATTGACCTGTTATATGTGCATATATATATATACTGGGTGCATCAGAACTTATCATTAAAATTTGGGGAAAAGAAGGGAATTGCAAAAGACGATTTCACGAAGGCAAATTTGGGCCGAAACCAAAGTGCATGATGTTTCTGACAAGTTATCGCCAATCGTCACTGCTGTTTCTCAAAAGTAATGTTCATTGTTCCGGAATTACTTAGCGACTTTTTGGCTGCATCTCGAAGCTTTTGGCGATTAAATTGTTTTGGGCATTCTCAGACGTCTTCCTTCTTCCATCTAGTCGTGCATAAGATATATTTTATCGTATATATACTGAGGTTTTTTAGATTGCAACAATAAAGTTATTATCTTTTTCTTGTTGGTATTTTTAATTACATAAATATCAATGATTTGACTTTCATTTTTCAAAAATTTTATTACATATTTGGTATTAATTTATTTGTTACAAATTATGAGAAGTTACTCCCTTGTGTTAATAAGTCATAAAAGCATTGTGTCATTTCCTTTTTTTATATCATCATAATTTTACTGTCCTAGAAAATTAACTATGAAGGTAATTTCATATTACATTCGTAGTTAATTAATTATTATCATAATTAAGTTATCATCATAATTAAGTATTTAAGGAACTTTACGGGGGAAAAAATTGAAAATCTCAACTCTAGTGCGACGGTAACGCATTAAATAAATAAATAAGAAATAAAAATAAAAAAAAATTAAATTTTGAAAGTTAAAAAATGTCTAAGCATTGTCATCCTCAAATGATTCACATTAGGAAACAGATTTAGTTCAAGGCATAATTTCCCGAATGATATGCCTTGAACTAAATGTAAAGCAAAATATTTTTATTTGGATTTGTATGAGTAATAACAATATTATTTCATATTTAAATTAGAAAGGGCAAACGTACATATTTTATACAAAAAAAAAAAAAAAAAAAAAAAAAATCTCTTTTCAAAGCCTAAAAATGTTATTATTCTGTTTGTATTTCAAACAAAAAGACAGATGTGTATAACAATAAAATGAGCATGTTTGGGGAGGATAATTCATCGAGCAACCAATGCAGGAAAAAAACTATTTATCCAGGTGCAAAACTGACGAGCGAGATTAACTTAAATAAGCAAATCGAGCGACGCATGTGATATATTTTTCAGTTCCTTATAGGATTTTTTACAGAAAAGCGGAGCAAATAGATTATAAAAATAATTATAAATAATAAAAATAAATCAAGCCTTTACTTATGGGTAGACAAACAGATATGAAATAATATATAACAATAAAAAGATCGAGGCGCTTACTACTACTAAGAAACCAAATAGTTTTCAATAAGTTAAGTACCATACTTATTTTAATCTCCTCTATAATAAGATTATATAATAGATTAAAATAAGTAGTAGCGCTTCAAATTTTTAAAAATTATATATTATTTTAAACTTAAAAATTGTTTTCATACATGTTTGTTTATCGTTTTATATTAAAAAAAGGCATGATTTAAAAATATTTATACACATATATGTAAAGATTTCACTTAAATATAATTTAATTTTCTAATTTTTCTTATTCTTTAACTCACAGTAAAGAGTTCATTCTTACTTCCTGATACCATTCCGATTTAGATTTTTATGTATGCAATTATGCTCTCGTAAAATCTGCCGAATCAACTTTCCCCACGCTTCGAAATAGTAAGGATAATCCTTACTATGTAACGGATTCTCACTTCTGTGTCTGACTCTAGTGTCATAATTCAATTAAATATAACAACTTTAAACGTCAATAAATAGTCCAAAGACACTCAATACCAATCCAATAAATATTTACTTATCAATTATTATAATATAGTGACTCTTTCCTTAGACTTCACTCTTAGCAAACTAATTTCATTATCGTTGAGAATAATTTATCTTCGCGAGGCCTCTCAGTTGCAGTCGCTTCACATTTCCTCAATATCACCCTTTGTCTCTCCTGATAGTAACATTGTTACTTTCTATACCTATACCAATATCTATACTTATACCTAGAACTAGACCTAGAGTTATCTTCTCTCTATATCTCTTCTATATTTCCCTTTATTTGTATGACACTATATCTGAATCACTTCATTTTATTTCCACCTGCATCTAATTAACATAATTACGTTTCCTTTTAGTTGGGAAGAAATTGTTATTTTATGCAATCAATCTCAATGGGAGTCCCTAAGGTTAGTGAAGAGAAAATCGCGAATAGCCCAACGTTCCAACTACAATGTTTGTCTGCAGATCAGATTTAGGAAATCCCTGTATATCATCCCCAGATATTTTGCTCCATAACAATTGATTTTTATTGATCCAGTAATGAAAATATGCAAACTAGATGGCAAATAAGAACTTAGTAAAAATTTATCTGTTAGAATTTAATGTAGAAAAACGACATTACTTTCCTATCGCCCAAATATATATATATATATAATTTGGAAATTTAAGACTTAAATAAGCAGTTACGTGAGCTACACGTGTGTGCATTATTTCAACTCAATAGGACATCGCTAAATGAATGGCATGGATCCCCAAGCCAATCCTTTAAGTAAACTATAATTCAGTGTAATCGTGGAAATTTTACGTGTATGTAAAATTTAAGTTCGATTGGATTACAGGAAGTGGGTTAAAATTCGAGTATGAAGTGCAAAGCCAAGGTCTCTTCTACCCCCACCCTCACTCTTCTAAGAAAGGTATTTCTTGAGTCAACTATAATATAATATAATCATTGGAGTTATAAGTGTATTCAAAATTTCAGTTCCATCGTATGATAGTAGGTGGGTTAAAATTCGTGTACGAAGTACTAGACCCAGAACCTCTTTAAGCAAGTCATTGCTTGAGTATACCATAGCCTGGTATTGTCACCGGAATTATACGTGCATGTAAAGTTTCAGCTCGATCGTATGATCGGAAGAGTATTAAAATTCGTGAATAGATTTTGAACTGAAAAGACGCATTTTTGACATACGTATCAGTATTGAGGGTTAAGCAAAAGCTTATTATAAAGGACCAAAGAGACGAAGATACCACGCGCAAAAAAAATAGCTTGCATTTGAAAATGTATTGAAACTATGTTGCTTTTCTGGTTTGAAAAGAGTTAAAGCTCCAAAGAATTTGAGAATTAAT
Organism: Nephila pilipes; assembly: GCA_019974015.1. NCBI lineage: Eukaryota > Metazoa > Arthropoda > Arachnida > Araneae > Nephilidae > Nephila > Nephila pilipes. The sequence continues at coordinate 277,548 of BMAW01086105.1, forward strand.
ATGCTTGTTCTTTTTGTACATTTTTCACAACTTTGCAGAAATATATGAGCCATTTATTTTGAAAGCGGACCAGGTCCATTTTCCCCGAAAATCAAACTATTTTAACACTACATAATGATTTGATCTTGAAACCATTTGTATCTACCACATTTAAATTCAATAAGATTTTTTTAAAAAAAAAATTGCCATTGAATAGAACGTTCAAATTTTTACATTCAAATGAACTTTAATCACATTTAAGAGTTTTAAATAGATTTGGAGTATACGAGTACATTCCTGAAACACTTTTAAGAGATATGAGTTGTGTGTTTTATTATTCAAATAGTGTTGCTTAATTACAGCTGATGCAAAAGGTAGTAAACTATTCAATATTCTGGTTTTACTATGGCACTTAGTCTCTGATAATTCTCAACAGACACTAATGTACAAAAAAGCTAGACTAATCGCATCACTAAAATAAGAGACCTGTCACCCAAAACTTTCGTGTTGCTTCTATGTGCTACATTGATTAAGCAATCTATTAAACCAATCGCCACCTTAAATTATGACGTCCGTTGCAATTAGCCCTTGTGTTGCTACTACGTGCTACATTAATAAATCAATGAGAATCAGTCGAACAAATCGCAAAACTAAATTACGCGGTCCGTCGACAATAGCTCTCGTGTTGCTCCTCTGTGCGATACGAATAAGGCAATGAATCAGCCAAAAGAATTATCAAAATTAAATTACTGGTTCCGTCGACAATAGCTCTCATGCGACGTTAATAAAGCAATAAAATACATATCTATTCAATGAATTTATTACATTTTATATACTACATACCACCTTTACTCAAACCTCATAAATATTTTGAATCTCCCTGTACACACACACACACACACACACACACACACATAAGGGTGAGGTACGGCAGAACATTCCAACCTATATATATATATATATATATATATATATATATAGGTTGTATTGAAGTATAATAAAGCACCCGGCAGTGTAAGCTCAGAATTTCTGGAAAAGTGGTTGCACAGCCTATATCTGTTTAAACGACGTCGAGTTGCTGCCTCAGTGTGAAATATCGACAAATCAATTTGTTAGAAGACATCTGGACGAATTTACCCGAAGTCGAATCATTGGAATAACGGAAGGTCGAAGTGTGACAAGTGTGGTTGCGGAGTTCTGGATCTCCCACAGCATCGTTTCATGACTTTGGAGATAATTTCAAACGACAAGAATAACTGTCCGACGGTTCAGCAGTGGTTGTTCGAATGCAACCACGCTAGCGGACGACCGGTATATTACCTTAGCGGCCAGAAGATGCAGGCGGCAGACAACGAGAGAAATTGTCAGACACACGGCCCATGCGACAACATGTGTTACCACGGACAGGATGTTGTTTGTTCTGATCTGTTTACACGACGACCTGTACGATGTGCACTTTTAATGCCCGTTCATTCAAGAAGACTTTCTGTAGTGCCGGGAACACCAGAATTGGACTCATAAGCCAATGAGGCCAAGTATTTCTTACGGATTAGAGCAAGTTTAGTCTGAGTAGCGATCCTGGACGCATACACATCTGGAGAGAGTTGGGAACCCGCAATAAACCCTCCAACATCATCGAAAGAGACCAGTTTGGTGGTCTCGGTATTCTTATTTGGGGAGATATACTTGGTTGCAGTACCGACCTTCATGTCCTCGAAGCTAGTTCAATCCCTGGAACCCGCAATTGGAACTAAATTCTCCTTCCTTGTGAGTTTTTTTGTATAGAGGCTACGGGTCCGTAGCTCCTTTTCTTGGACGTCAATGCGCCAGCTCATAGCATAGTAGCTGTCGAAGAGCTGTTGGATATTGAGGATATTAAACGTATGGATTGACCGGCAAGGTCTACGTATCTAAACCCCATCGAGCATGTGTGGGACTTTCCAGGGAGATGCTTGTCAGCATATAACTTACCACCAATAGCGATTCCGGAGCTCCGATAGACGAATGGGCTGCAATGCCTCAACCTCATACTCATTGACAACCTCATACTCAGTATGACCAGACAATGTGAAACCGCATAGCAGTCAGGGGAAATGATATTCCCTACTAAAGGCTTGATGTTTCTGGCTGCACACCTATCACATGCATGATTCGGCCTTCAGTCGCATTGTGCTTCATGCTACTTTTTCAATAAAGTTCCTTTTTATCTTTTGGTTTCTTTTTTGGTAAGTTTTGCTCACATTACTCATGTTCTTACTTCTTGGGGATTTTATAGTATTATTTTTGTTGATTTGAAAAGCTTTAGCGCAACTTTATATTGAAAAAAAAACCTTCTCATCCTTAATTTTTGTACACCAGTGTGTGTATATATATACATACATACATACACGGACATGTTTATTTCTAAGCACATTAAAGTGCAGACATAGGTTCGAGTCCTGATTCCGTTAAAAAGTTATGAAGCGGGGCTGATATACCTTAGATATGTCGAGGATCGAAGTCCTTTCACTGGCATGGCGGGAAAGTTTGGAAAAAAGCGAGCCACCTCACAGGTGTCGTTGTTTGTTGAATATGGTTCAAAATTACGAGGTTCATCGCCAATAGCCTCAGTGTACTTTCTTAAGTGCGACGTTAACAACCAATCAATCAACCGCATACTTAAATTGAGCAGGAATAAATTAGACATTGCTATGGATGAGTATTATTTAGCTTGTATGAACCTTTCTTAATCAGTGTATAACATTTGCATACTTCTTAATTTTATAATGTAAGATTGTATACATTAGTTTTATTTCAGTGAACATTTGTTTTTCAAGAACTTATGGTTTGTGTGAAAGCATTTTGGAGGATATATTTCATTCAAACTCTTGTTTACTTATCTCTTAACTTAAAACTTTAGTAAAACTTCAGTTTATTTTATAGCACTTAAAATCAGCATACGTAATCCGTGTACTACTGATGGTGGACAACGATCAAAAAGTATCCGAATCTCAATTTCGTAAAATTTATTCAGTAATGTTCAATTTATATTTCCTTCCTTCCCGATTATTGATCTCGCCAAGTAGCCGGGGCTGATGCACGTTAAATCTATCGAGACTCAAAGTCCTCCCGTTGGTGTGGTTTGGAAGTTAGGAGATGATTATGCCAGTTCAGGTGTCATGCTCGTCACTTGACCGTGGTCCGAAATAATGATATTCAGCGCCAAAAGTCCTCGTGTTGCTTCTAGAATGACGTTAATAAAACCTACCATTCTAATTTACGATGCGTTAATTAATTGATTGTTTGTTAATGTCGCACTTAGAGACAACATGAGGGCTACTGGCGACGAACCTCGCTATTTTAAACCTCGGTCCTGTGACAAGAACGACACCTGTGAGCTGGTTCACCCTCTCCAACACCACACCAATGGGAGGATTTTGAGTCTCGACATATTTAAGTTGCATCAGCCTTGCTATACGACGGGTCATCAACGGAGTCAGGACTCGAATTTTCGACTCGACGGACACATTCGTATTAAGACAGTATAAGTTTTTTAAAATGTAATTTTTTATCGAAATGAAAATAATTTGTTCAATTCTGTGTTATAAAATTGTATGTATAATTGTATACAAATAATACATGTCATTAACTGCAGGGGTCACACGTACCAGCAAATAAGTGAAATAAGTGAATAGTGAATAATAAGTGAAATAAGTGAAAATAGTAATAAGTGATATTAGTATTATTTCATCATTTTCAAAGAAGCTGTATGGTATCAGGACATACGAGGGAAAAATACCGAATTTAAGATTTTTTTTTTTGGTGGCATTCATGTATTAAAAATTATTTGTAGAGTTAAAGAATTTTGTGTGACTAATAATGTTATTGTGGTCATTTTATTGAACCGTTGATGTATATTTTTCGTCAAAAAGGCTTTCTTTCCATTTAATCTGGACATGAATTTTCAGATATATTTGTATTTAGGTGCCCTTAATAAAAAATATAACAATCCATCAATATTCAAAATATTTTAGCTTTGATTTAGAAAACAAAGCACAACATATAGTGAACTAACTTTTTGAATAATGTCACTGTATATTTTCTTTGAAAAATTATTGAACTTCGAATGTTAGACTAATGTAGGAAACGTTTAAATTTTTTTCTTTTTAACACGTTTTTCTGAATTTCACTTGGGGGGGGGTGTCATCAAATTTTCGATCGTTAATTTAACCAACTTCCCATCAAGCTAGAACTCTGAAACTTTGGGAGGCATTCTTACTCGCCTAGCAATGCAATTTATAGACATTTGCGACAAGTTTTAACTAGTATTTCAATAATTTTAATTAGTCAAAATATCCCATCCGCTCGGCGCTTTTAGGATTGAGGAAAAAAAGTCTTTCCCCCTGAACAACTGGAATTCCACATACGCCACATGAGGTATCGTAAAAATTTTCTACTTCACAAAGGGGAGATAATAAGGGTTGCTGACTTAAAGTCAGTAATCATTCGCAAGAAAGAAAGATTCCAAAATTTGGCGCCATGTCATATCACAATAATTTTTATTTGAATTCTGGTTCCCATTTTTTTTTTTAATAGAATGACTTAAAAATTTCTAATGCATGTTTAGATTTTATATTATGAATTTTTTAATACGCTTACAAATGTCTCTTTTTAAGTAAATTTTAAAGTTAAAAATTATGTTTTCTAGAATTTGATGTACAGCATTTCAGAAGTACTAAGAAAATCAAATTTAAATGATTGGCATGTCGACTAGAAATCATGAATTAGTAAAAATCATTAGATACATAACTTTTATTTGCTCCATTCGCAATTTTTTTTGTCTACGCAAATTGTTAAAAATAACTTAATCAGAAAAAGAATTTATTGTATCCATTGCTTACTTATGAGATAGATTGATGAAGGATGTGGTGAAATATAGGTTAATATCCCTTAAGTATGAGAAAAATACTATGAAAATATTAATAAGGCATTATATAATAAATATCTGTCTGTTGAAATAATTTCAGAATTTTTTTTAAAAAAATTATTCTTATTTTTGTGCAATGTTTTCGTGTTCCTTAAAAATAATAAAGTTCGTTAGTGTTTTGTCCACGTTTTTGGGTCTAGAAGAGTATGACGCGTAATACATGTAGATTTATCTACACTTAGCCAATCATGCTCAAATTAACGTCACCTCACTTACCCGCTGTTCGATCTGGTAATCCAAAATTATTTGGAAACTAAGAAAGAAAGGCTTGTATGTGTTGCAAAATTTTTCAGTAAAAAATATTCAATAAATGATTGATTAAAATGAAATTACAATTAAATTTTTTTATGTGTTCATCACGTGTTTGTTTTGAATTTAATGTATAATAATTTATATACTTTGACATAATATAAAAACGTTGGGTTTTTTTTATCTCGAAATTTTATTTTCATATCAAAAATTGTTTCTTAAAACTTTTATATTACACAGAGAAAAATATTTTAATTCCTCTATATACACGAGTACCGTTTATAGAAGCGTAAAAATTTTGCAACTATATTGTGTAATAGCTTTGTTTAAATTGGTACATATATATATATATATATATATATATATATATCACAAATCATGACCATATTCAACTAATAAGTAAAAAACCATTTTTAAGGAAAAAAATTACTTTTATAGTTCTATAGAATGGTTAAAATATCATTAAGAGACACACACACAATCCAAGCTCTACTAATTATTTGAAAAGATATTATATCACAATAACAGGAAATTCTAGATGTGATATTCCAGAATTCTCCGCGTGTCCTGGTATCCTTAAAGCATTTTATAGCCATTAAAAATGTGTTATTATTCAGCAATATTTACAATGCTAATTGGTTTTATGAATTATACGCCTCTTCAGAATTCATTATGCTGCCCTGTTTATCAATAACCGATATTTTTAAATATATAAAATTTCTCGATTTTAAAATAAATAGACTTGGACCACTTTCAAAATTAACAGTTCGTGTACTGGTATTATTAAACAACGTTATGTGGTAAAGAGCCGACAGTTGGAAAATGGTGGTAAAACCGAGTAGTAAAAATAATGATAAAACTCGGTGCCAAGTTTACTACATTTACAGTAATCGATATTTTGTACTATGAAGAACTAATGCGACCTTCGCTGTAACCGCAGGAATTCGAATACTCTAGAATAAAAATATGCTACACATAAGAAAGCTTTTTCTTTTCTCATATTGATTCTTTTATGAGAGAGAGAGAGAAAGCGCACCATATTTTACGTATTGATTACGACTTCAAAGGCATTACTTTTATTTCAGTGAATCTGAATGATTTTCTTAAAATTTTCTGTCTCGAACAAGTTTTATTGATTTAAAACAAAACGCTTTCTAGTTTTTCGATGCGAGGTGCTTTCTGTAAAAAAAAAAAAAAAATGCCAAGTCCATCGCTAATAGCTCTCCTTTTACTTCTTAGCACGAAGTTAAAAAACAATGAATTAACATTTTGTAAAATAAATCGAGAAATGAGAATAAAAATGCAAAAAAAAAAAATCTATATAATTTTCAAATTTTCATTCGGAAATAAAATTAAAACCACTCACCGAATATATGATTTCAAAACCATGAGATTATCCCTTTAAACACGATAACTATAACAACACCGGTACAAAACGAGTTTTTTAAACATGGTTTTTCTTTCAAACTTGCACTTTGCGTAATATTTTTTTATACCTTAAATTTTAAGAGCAAAAGGGAACGCTGAATCAAATTGTTCAATAATTAGTTTCAATAATTTATTTCATTATATGACTTTTATTAAATTTATCACCTAAAATAAATACGTGTAAAATTTTTAAACTAAATTAAACCTTATGTAAATCAACTGAGCTACATGTAATTAAAATTAAAGCAAATGATAATTTATTAAACGATGGATTTGGCGAGAAGCTTTGCGTAAAATTTAATTCTTTAAATAATTAGTTTAATCAATTAATTTTTTATTAATTGTAATTAAGTTATCATATTGTCATCTAAAACAATCATTTGTAGAAAATCTCAGCTCAACTGAGAGCTTTAAAACGTGAGAAAAAAAGCTTTTAAAGTTTTGAACCAAAGAAAATTACAATGTGAATTGAAGAAAACTTATAAAAAACGACTTTCCCCATCTTATATCCGTTACGTTAACCAAGTAGTCAGGGTCCCGAGCTGGCAGCTGGTATTGTTTCCAGCGAATCGTAAACTCGAACCCCGTTTCCGTTAAGAACTCGTGTGTCGGGGCTGAAGAAATTTAAATCAGTCGGGGCTCCGTCCTCGCGGGGTTTTGATGTAAATGCTCTAATTTCGAAGAATTTTTTTTTTTAAAAAAAATAAAAAATTAAATTGACCTGAAATTAACTGAATTGTCCTTGCTAAAATTAATGTGACTTACCTTAATTTATTAAACTGACCTTAATTAAAAATTGAGGCATTTTCTTTGATTAATGATTATTGTTCCCTCTGGTTTAACATACGTTTCGCAAAGAAAAAAAAAGGAATCGATTAGAAGGAAATGGAAATAAAACATACAAACAGAAACTAGAGGGGGAAGTAATATACAATATAACAACATCACCATATGCTAATATAGTTACACCGTCATCGTAAGCACTTTTTGTTCCATAATTATACCAGAAAGATGTTTTGTATTGAACCATTGCCAAAAGAGAATGTTTCTTTTAGAAACATTAGAACATTGTTTCTTCCGAATACGTAATTCACCTATTAAAACTTTTGTCCAAGTTTTATGTGTTTAAAGTGTTAGCGAGCTTTTACGACACCCTTAGCCATTTTATATATAAGTTATCCTTTTATAGAATGATTGTTGTGAGCCCAATAAATTCACTAATTGGTTCGCAAGTTTCGTGTTTGAGTATTCTTAGTTAGCTTTTATTTGCTTCGTTGTATAATAAATGGTCTCTTAAAAAAAGTTTGTTATTTTTGATTTATCAGTTCATAAATTTCAGTTTATAGGTACCTGATATTTCAGATATTAAAAAACTCATCTTTATGAAACTGAAAAATAACCATACACATTCTTTGTGTATATGTTTAACTACAGTGAATCCATAACGGTGAATCACTGTTTCACTATAAAAATTTTTAAAAGGCGATTTATATAATTTATACCTTTGTAATTTGGAAATTTCTAGAATTATAAGCCTTGTGTAGATTATTTTATCCAACACAAAGTTGGGTTTGCGCTATTTAAACAACATAAAAGTTTTGTTAATCGGTTCAAAATACTCCAACGAAACGCCCGACGTATACATATTTTTGATTTTCTGCTAAAAGAAGTAAGAGCATTGTTTAAATTTGCTCTTTAGTGGAAGTTTTGTAAACATTTCCCACGAAAAGAATGATCTAATTTATTAACACTTTTGTATGTGGGTGGTCTATGGAGCATCTGAACTCATCTGTCAAAAAATGGCGCATGGTATACGAAAGTTTCGCCACCCCATCTCTTGACTAACTTTTATTTTCAAAATATCTATATAAAAATGACCATTCATGGATCCATCCATCAGTGCTAAATTGTTGACCCTCGCGGCGCTCATATAACACAAAACAAGCACACTCCCACCTCCACGTTTCTTTATTGGAAGTAAATTCATTGAATGCTTATCCGTGTTTCGTTTTCTCTACGTCATTCATCTATTGTCCGAACCTAAAGCGTTACACTTAATTTAGTCAAGGAAAAAAAATTGTTTTCCCATAACTGTAGTTTTTCATTTAAGTATTTTATAGCGAAGGATAATGACAACATCCAATTCCTTAGAATTTTTTTCGTGCCACAAGATTTTTCGGAACCCTTCTTTCCTGTGTGCATTTTGAACTATACTTACGGATACGGGTATTTCTAAGTTTTTATTAAAAATTCTGCTGTAAACTTAGAAATATTAATTTCCCCTTTTTCTTCAACGAGAAAGTGGGTGAGATATCGCCTATCGATATTGGTCAAAAGTGTGTAGTGTTACGGTGTAATTTTCCTTGAAAGAGAGAATACCTCCTCATTATTAATACTGAGTATTAAGAAACAAACAAACAAAAAAAGAGATCCAGAATTTAAAAAAATAAAATTTAGAATAGGAAGGAGAGAGCTATGGGGGGGGGGGAGGAATCTTGTTACCATGCGGTTCGTGGCTGCTTACCAGCGTACGAAGTGATCGACACGGGGCACTACTGACATAGTAACAACCTTTTACCTTGTCCGTAGAAATCCGCTACGCAAGAACTCTGGCTGGGGCTTGCGAAAAGGGAGTTTTCTGATTCGATGGACGCTCCGGATTGAGTGATAGTGTATTTTAAATATCACTACGGGATAGAGAAAAGATAAACCAATATCGATAGAGGTAAGAAGAGATGGTTGACTCTGACGAGGAACGTTATGCAATACATAAGAAACCACAAACCTCCGAATAAGCGACCGCCCCGAAGAACGGAGAACCAACTAATATTGAAATTTCATCGCATCAGGTGTCATTAACTATCATTACAACTTTAGAAGTAAATAATTACGAAACTACAGTCTGACATCATTAATTTGCTGTAATCGGGGCCATGGTTACTAAACCGCCAGGCACAGTATTAATATAAATTCAGCGATAATATCAATTCTATCATCGATATGAATTTTCTGACTTTCGTTTACACCGTTTTGGTATTATCTTTTAATTATTACGGAGGACACTTACACGCAACAAAATTTTTTCAAACTCTTAAAATCTGACCAATAAAAATGGTTTTACATGCAGCTAATCTCTCTGACCAAAACATCTTGAAATTAATCTCTTACAAAAACTTCCAAACTGGAATATTTCTCTTTCTAAGAAATTGTAGTCCATATCCAATCTGATCACTGAAATGGAAAATATATATAAAAAAAAAGTATAGAAATGGTCGACCCTGTCTTGAATCCAAACTTTCGAAAGAGGAGTCTCAAAGACGTTTTCGTTCGTTTTTGTTCAGCCGGATTTTCCTCTTCTCTCTTTCGAGATAAAAGTTATTGTCTGCCTTACGAGTTCTGTCTTCGTAAAAGATTCCTACTCTACTTCTGCCTTCCGTTTCATTCATTTTTAAGTGAGCGAGCCCCTTTAAAATTATTACTTTCATATGCTTCCAATTTCTCTCAATCGGAGTGAAAGATTGCTATTGTAAATTGGAACTCCATGGCATGTTTATCGAATGATACATAGAATAGAAAGAAGAAGATAAGAATGTCGGTTTTTAATAGAAAGTCCTAATATCATCACAAAAAAGATTCATCTGAATTTCATTAAAAGGGAGACATGGTAAAACTGCGAAATAACGGGATCTCACTGTACACTAGAAAATAGAAAATAGTTTCGACATGCGACAAGATAACTCGCTCTCTCTATATAATTATAATATATATATTACGTATTATATAGTAAATATACTTATATTAATAAAATTCCTACACAATTTATGGACATTACCACCTTTGTAAAGCTTTAGAATCATTTTTTCCAGTATAACAGGATTCTTTAGATCAATGGTTCTCAAACGGTGCGCTTTAGAAGATATCCAAATGCTTCTACAGTACTCCAGAGAAATAAATGTCCAGAAATAAATTAATTTTGTTCCTCTTTTTCTTATCAGTTTTCCGTTCAAAGATAACTTTCATTTCGCACAGCTAACTTTTCTGGTTATTTTTAGTCTTTCTCCACATAAAACAGTCGCCAAATAATGGTAATACGATACAGGTTTCCGCCAAACTAGGAGTAATAACTTTCATTGTTGCTACTAGAATCCTGTTGTTGAAATTGTTTCCTACTTCTACATGATTCTATATATTAAAAAAATTTAAATTGCAGCCTATGAGAAGCCGCTGTCTTTAAGTTGTAGTGTGAGGAGTTGACGATCTGAATATATAACTGTGAAACTTTAGTAGAGGATGTGGAATGCGGATGTTTTGTTGTGTATATTACTTATTTCGTAAATTTTGGAAGTGAATGCCATGTGCATTGATTATTTATTTTCAGATAAATTCACCCAAATAAAACGGATTGATTTCTCAAAAAGAAGCGTGATATTGAAAAACCTGATTTTGAAAAAGAACAAAAGTTAAATGTTCGTAAGAAAACAAAAACCTGGACTGCTCGCAAATATAATGAAAGTTATTTAAGCTTTGGTTTCTCTTGGATCGAAAGTGAAGATCCTCCTTTGCCGCTATATTTAATATATGTATGTAAAAGGGCAAAACCTCCTAGTAAATTAGATAAATACTCTAAGACTATAGATGTTACACGAGTTTAAGAAATAAATTCTTCAAATTTTCTCAGAGATTGTCTGAACAGCAATTTTTTTGCACAGTCTTTTGAAAAGTATTATGAAAATTTTTCTGATAAAATTCAAATCTCTGAACCGATAACAAAAAAATACGAATATTAAACCTCGTATTTTGTCTGCATACAAAATAAATGGTCAAGATAATGCTAGAAATTGAAGCAGCAATGAAACTAAGTAAGACTCTTCTGTTACATTCTACAATTCTCACATGTACTCAGAGTATTTTCTAATATGGAGAAAAATGTATGCTGTGTGTGTATGTGTGTAATAATTCCAGTATTCAAATTTTGCATTGCAAGTTGATGAGCCAACAGACATTTACAACAAGGTACTATTCTTAACATTTGACTTTTATTAATGTATTTCTGCAAAGAATTAAGTATGTCAACAAAAGATGAGGATAGTTTTAATATTATTTTGAATAACTACCTTGATAACTGGAAGTTAATATGGAAGTCGTATTTTGGCATTTGTACAGATGTAACGCCTTCCATGGCAGGCTGTGTGTGTACGCCGCACATCTTTATAAAAACAAAAAGAGTGTGTTATCGTTATTCGTTGCTATCTTTATAGAGAGACAGGTCTTGGTAACAAAAACATTTGAAGGAGAATCGAGCGTTGTTTTATGTCAATTTGTTCAAACGGGATCAACTTGATTAAAGTCGTCTTCAGCTAATGTTAATGAACAGGGTCCAAACTTCGACTCCATTTTCGAAGAAATGCTCGAAGAAGATTGTTGAAGAAATGCTCCAATGTTAATATAAATTACTAAGTATATGTATAATAAATATAATAATTTATTAGATAGCGTTCGCAGAATTTTGACATGTTTAAAAAATATTTTTCGCTTTTAATGTAAGATACATATTTAATTTTCTACGTTAAAGTATAGGAAACGAAATATTCGAACACATTATTTAAAGGAAAAAATTGAGTAATTCATTCAGAATTGAGCAGTTTAGAAACAAACTTTTCCCTCTATTGGATAGCATAGCTAGAATATAGTTTTGCGACGTTATAAATCCATTTCTTAAGATTTTCCGATTAGTTTTTGTAATTTATTAAAATATTTCGGGTGGTTTACGACAGATGGCACCAGGGTATTTTTTTTTTTTAAAAAAAAAGCGTACTCTGATGACTGAAATGCTCATTTTCATAATTTGGTTAAGTATATAAAAATTTAATTTATAAGTATATATAATGTTTTTGAGTTTCATTAACGCATGTAAGAAGGAAATTTTGGCTAAAAAAGGATGGTGATCTTCAACAATCCTAAAGCAATTACATTTTAATATGATTATATGCAGTTAATTCAGAAATGTATTTTTTTTGGTAATGTTATAGTATTTATAAAACGGTTCCTGCAAATTTTCTACAAAATTGCATACATTTTTTGTTTTTACGTTTATTTTATTTTCTGTCCAACAATCATGATACTTATTTAAGGAAGGCAAAAATTCTCAATTTCTTATTTATAACAATAATAGTTTACTTCCTTTTTTTTCCCACTAAACATGTACAAATAAAATGTACGCTTAAAAATCTAAATGAATTTTAAAGGACTTTGCCTAATTTAAGAAAGGCTTGATTGAAGCATTTCGATAGAAAATTTTTATATTTAAAAAAAAAAAAAGAAAAGAAAAAAGAAATATGTGAAAAAGATAAAGATAAAACAAGATAAAAGTTTCAAACTTGAACAAACAAGATAAAAGTGTCACCTTGCTATTTTGAAACTTCTTTTCCCTAAATTCATTCTAACAGTAATATATTTTCCAAAACTGACTATTAAATTATGAATTTACAGAGGGGATTAATTATTGGTAACAAGAGCTCCTATATAATGAGGAATTATTCATAAAAATTAAGATACTTCAAAATTTCATGGAAACTTTTTTGATTGATTGTTAATTAACATTTCACTTTGAAGCAACGCAAGGGCTTTTGGTGACCTGATTTTGAACCTCTCTCATGTGACGAGGACGACACCTGAGCTGACACCTCCTTCTCCATACTTCCATAAAACGCCAACTTGAGAACTTGGGGACCTTCAGAATTAAAATGCGACAGTTATGCTACATACCGGGTCCTCGGTGAATCAGGGCTCGAATTCACAACTCGACGAAAATCACTCTGGCTGCAAATTTGTGACCATGACCACTAGGCTACCACGGCCACTTCATGGAACAATTACGATTAATAGATAATATAGTTCTGTCGTAATATATTCATTCAATAAGATTAAAATTTCAGTGTGCAATTAACTTTATATATATATATATATATATATATATATATATATTAAAGTATATAAAAAGATTAATACTAATTAAATACACGTATGTAAATTATTAGATAATAATAATAGTATTAATGCTTTTATATTTACTTCGTATATGTATTACTATTTTTATTAGTAAGAAAAATCGGAAATCTTTCCTCTGGTAAGTAACACTTGCATAAACGTATTATTTCCAGAAATAATAAAAATAATTGAAAATTTAACAAGTTAAGAAGAAACACACAGATTTCTTATTTTCCATCATTTACCTCCGAACTATACGATTGGATTAGAAACCCATGCACGAAGACTTCAAGTGATTTTAACTTCAAGTGAAGTTAGTAATAAAACATAATTGTCTCTAAAACCTATTGTATCTCAATAAAAAAGAATATGCGTCAATATCTATGAAAGCTTTAAACATTTTACAACAATTTTCAACGACAGATTTAAGTGTGAACCAAGATTTTCTATCCTCTCCACATTTGAGTATAAAAAGAGAGGAAGTCTTCAGTATATCGGTGAAAGGAGAGTTTGTCTTTCAATTTATGCCCATATATTGAAAAAAAATTGCTTAGACTCTTCAGGTTCATGTTTCTCATAAAAACAAGAATGATTATACTCAAATTTATTATTGTCGCATTGTTTCTGCATTGATTATTTTTATTATTTGATTGATTTATTATTTGTATTGATTATTTTTATTATTTATCGCATTGTTTCTGCAATATTTGACTTAATTGATATAACGTATTTCTCAGAAACTGGTATATGGAGCACCTATGTTTATTTGTAAGATTTTAAATTCAAAAAGTTTGAGAACCACTCTTTTAAATTGTCGATCCTTTAAAAAAAAAAATCCACATTATCTATCAAATTCATAGCACACCATATCAACGTATAAACAAAAGTCTTTCAATAGGTCCTTAGAAAATCCATGAGATGGCGCTCTTAGTATCGAAAAAGGTTTGCTTTTAATAAGCGTCACCTCCCAATAAACTGTTATCGAAGTTTCAACTGTTTCCACATCTCATGATTTCATTTTCATTACCAACTGAAGTAACAACCTTTGTTTTATTTAGAACAATCTAATTTCGAGTGGTGATTAAATACTTCTATTTAAAATGTATAACACCCAGAAAGATATCAAAGCCGAATTGAATGAAGTCCGAGGCGCATCTGTTAGTGATTGTTTACGATATGATTTTGAGAGATCGACGAATCAAAGAGCGCAAAATAGTTGAGGTCACAAATACGTCACAAAGTACAGTGTTTCCAATTTTACATGAAAAATTAAAGAGTGAAAAAAAATCTTGGCAAGATAGCTGCCACGTTTGCCCCGAATGAAGAATAAATACAACCTGTGATTCTTTCGGAGACTGGTTTGGCGTTTTGCATCCATTCATGTTAACGGAACATGACAACGCTACAAGACTCTTAGACGCAAAGGAACAGTCAAAACAGAGGTTTTCTAAAGGCTTTTCAACTCCAAGTGATGGCCACGGTTTTTTTTTAGATGCACGTGGAGTTATGTACATATATTATTTGGAAAAGGGACAAACGATAAATGAAGAATATTATTTGTTATTATTGCACCAGTTGAATGAAGAAATAATAAAAAAATGTTCTCATTTGATAAAGAAACAATATCTCTTCCATCGAGACAATATATAGGTGCACACCTGCACAGTTTCGATGACGAAAACTATAAAGTTTAAGTTCGAATTATTAAAACATTGTAACGTCTGTGACATATCCACATTCCTGGTTTCTGTTACTTGATTCGGTCTTCTTTAATGTTTGTTGGTCGATCTGCCAACATTGACACTCAGGGTATGTTCTAGATTTTTATCTCCATCTAACGACTCCCAACTTTCTCTTATCGAACTCATAAACAGCACGATGTTTTCAGCATCTGGACTGCCCTAGCCACATGTGATCTCCAAGATGTAAACAGTTTGAGATTGTAAATATTTAAGCAGGCTGTGATGGGATTAGGGAGATTCTCCGACGAGAAGCCTATGGAGGTCGATGGCCCTCAAAGAGTGTCAGTTGCTGCGAGGTTCCTACTCGGGAAGGATGTCTTGGTATCTCCTGTCACTAAATTCTGTAAATAACTGTACATAACCGTATTAAATATTTTTAACTTAAAATCAGAATTTTCCTATCTCTTAATAGCATATTAAATTATCTTCAAACGGTACAACATCCACCTTATTAACCAGATTTGACCCTCAAGGACTTGGAGGACTTTGTTTATTTCCTAACTTAAAAAATGACTGAAAACTGAACACTTCGACCAAGGAGGTCTTGGCCCAAACAATGTCTTTTTGAGATCTTTCAGAAATACTAGTTTTTGGGCTTCTTAAAAAAGTTGGAGAAACGGTAAGAAAAGTATATCGATCAGAATGGAGATTATGTTGAAAAATAAAAAATCGATCTGTCCAAAAAATATGTTTTTTTTTTTTCTTCAAAAGACTTACTGAACGACTTACATAATTCATCTTGAGGAATACGAAACTCATGGACAATGAACTCGTGACGGCATCCTGTTACCAGTCTCGAATATCATCTTTATTCTATTCTAATTATAAGATCTAAATTTCGACTTTTATTTAAGTATAGACTAAGTAAATAAAATAGGCAATTATGTCTGGATTGTACACTTATTAACTTTTCTAATAAGGGAGGGGGTGCTCTCAAACTGTTTACTTTCTTAATCCACGAGAGTTGAGAAGTTCTTTTATCAATCAAAGAATACACTTGCGAGAATGTGATGCGAGTACCTCCTTCAATTACTTCGACAGCATTGAGTGTTAATCTCACCAAATCCTCAAAACACGTCTGAATATTTCCTCGCTCACAACATTATAGCATTCTTCTTGTTACCATAACCTTAATTATTATTCAATTCAATTATCTGTCGCTTTTATACAACTTGATTATACCTATTCGCTCTACTTCCAAAGTTTACTTGGTTTACATCATGCTCCATTTGATTTGGAAGAATCGGGGAACTTTAATATCAAATCGAAAAGAAACCCCAGATGTTAGTTGAAGGGGGAAATTCGCAAAAAGCCAATGTTACAAATTTACAGATCCAATTGAAAAACAATTAAGTGTTTATTCAGTTTTTTGCCCTAAAAGTCATTTGTAAAAAAATTTTTAATTAGACGTCACCTTTTGAATTAGTTTTATTATAATTAGCATATGAAAGCCATAAATTTTCTTTCGCGAAAATTTTCTATTATTAATATTTTTTACTCTTACTGTATATATATTTAGATTGAAAACTATGAATACAAAAAACATTTAAAAATACATATGTTTTGCCTCGTGCATATTAAAATCAAGGTTAACCAGGTTGGAAATAGCATCCTTTAATATAAATAGTGGCGAAGAAAGAAAGAAAACCTGGTTAACAACAAATTCCAAGGCTATTAAGATAAGAGAGACTTTGAATAATGCGACGATTAGGTGAGGTCAAATTGTGAAAAAGACTTAAATAATAAATCGCTTTCATAAGACACTTTTTTTTGAACCAACGCTGCATTTGTGAATTCTTTGTTTACTGGATGTGATATCAGTAGTGTATAAAGTTGAGTATTGAGCATCTAGCCCTCGGGGGCCTGCTTTTTTTAGGTAGGTACGGACATCAGGACCCCGAGGCCTTATATTTTTCTTACCTATGGAAATTCTCTATCTGTGGTAAAGATTGATGACGAGCCTCCGGGATGCCTTAGTGCTCCTTCTCTATTTTCAACTCTCCATCTTCTTAAAATTCTATTCGGTTTCAAAGTAATTTTATATTTGAGGAAGCAGTTATTAAGACACCGAAAGAATCCCAGGATCTTCGAAAACATAACTAAGTTCTACACCACTGTTTTAAAACTTAAACGTGTGTTTTTATCCAGCTCTAGATTTATTAAACAGATCACTATGCAACGTGAGGACCTGGAAACGATTCGCATGGACCACAGTGGCCGCTATAGCTTAATGATCACAGTCCCGAAAACACGATCAAAGTGGTTTCCGTCGTATCGTGAGTTCAAAACCTGATGCCATTGAAGACTGACTTCAGGGGCTTATCATCTATAGGTAGGTATGGGGATTATTGCCCCGATATTACCTTATTGACCTTTTTCTTTCCTATGGGCTTACTGACTATGGTAAAAGATAATGAATCTCATGCATACCTCAGCGATCTTTATATATTTTCGATCCTCAATTTTGTCAACAAATTTTTACTTTTTTACATTTTTCAAATGTCTAGTTCTCAGTTCCATCTTGTTTGGCGCATTTCCTATCTCTTCCATCATCTTAAATCACAAACTTAAAGTATCTTATTTAAATTCTACGTGAAATCTCAATGAATTAAAACAACGCGTGTCATCTGTCCAATCACTTATTATTCATTTATAATGTAAAGGGAAATGTTCGCTTCAGTCCTGGGTCTTTCAACACGTTTATTAACAGGTTTTACGTAAATATTAAATATCCAGCTTACCCCCGATACTCGGGTTGGAGCAGATGATGAAGTAGTTACGAAAAGTTTTTTCCCAAGAGTCCACAGAGTGGGATCCCAGATCTAGCGTTAACTAAGAGGCACAAGTGTTATTACCCGCACTATTCAATTCCTCCTGCCTTCTTTGTTACTACGGCGTATCTTATATATCCGGTTTTCACTATCATTTCATTAAACTTCATCAGTCCCATTAACCTGCCTGGATCACAATATTCATTTGGTTGGGCCGAAGCTTTATTTTTTGTAATGTAAATTACAAAGAATCCATTCAAGGTCATTCACATCAGAACGCGAGCATCTGTTGTGAATGACGTCGTACCCATACGTCATACCCATAGCTTTATGGCATTGCTTATAATGTCGGAAGTAATTCTGGATCCAAAATTAGTAAACACATTGTTCCGAATTTCACTTAAAATGTTGATTAATCAAGGTTCTAAAATTTCTCTAATTTTCTTATACATTTGTTACGCATGCACTTATCTTAATATACCCCCACCGCCAAGACTCACAGTAGAAATTAGATTTTATTTTTTAATCTCCACATCAGACAAACTTGAATACTTTTTTCCATACAAGCACACATTTTATTTCACACATTGGGAAATATTTACAGATTCCTAAATTTTTCGGCTGGGAGTTTATTCACTCCAGAAATTTCAGGAAATTGATAAGAAATTTAGATATGAAAATCATACTTCTAAAATGACTTTTGGAATATATCAGCAAAAATAACGCCCGCAGTACATTCAGAATGTCATCATTCAAAAGAAAATTGACAAAAATCGATAATTAACGTTGCAAAAACTTAATTCCAAGGAAAACGGCGACCTAACATGTACTCGTATGATTTACGATAAAACACGAGGCAGCTATTTCGGGCATGCACACATTCCAAAATAAATAAATTTTAAAAAATGCTGTGCATGAAAATTTTGCAATGCTTTTGAGAATGATTCTCAAATTTTTTAAATCACAATTTTTTTCTCTGATTAAGCTACATTCCTTGTTTGTGGAAGAGTGAATGAGCAAAACGCACGAATCTAGAGCTCAGAAATCCCCAACATGGGATGGAGTTTGTCCTTGACAGCCTGAAGTAAACTTTGAATTTTGACCACCAGGCGTCGCTAGTGGCGTTTTGGTAAAAATCGCTTAATTCTAGCTTTTCACCTCATTCTCCTCGCGTTTAAAGTTTTCTTAACTTAAAATAGCATATAGTTTCCCTTTAATTGGTTTCGGAACGATATTTCTTTTTCATTTCAATTAATTCCAATAGTTTTAACTTCCTTTTTAAACCTCTCTAAATTTTGCGGACTGCAGTATACTCGAAGTCGTTTCGCCTTCGAACTGAAGTCCCACCCCCTAATCTACTCTCCGCCCATTGCTATATATGCTTCTTAGCTTACGGCTACAGCATCCGATAGCAATGCGAGCTCTCATAACTCTTTTCCAAGTTTGTTTCGGCAGTTCCTCACTCTGTCGAATACCCAAATCAGCAGCAGCAATTGAATGATTTTATTGAGTGCTAGCCTGGGCAGGCATTTTACTCGTGTTTGATATTAGATCTTTTATATAAAAAAAAAAAGATCTTTAGGAAGCAGAAAACAAGCAGTTTACATTGCGCCGAAGAGCTTAGTTTAAAATAGTATACCCAAATCTACTCTCCGCCCATTGCTATATATGCTTCTTAGCATCCAATAGCAATGCTCGCTTTCGTAACTTTACTTTCCAAGTTTGTTTCGGCAGTTCCTCACTCTGTCGAACGCCCAGGGGCTTGTTGCCTTGATCCAAATTTTGATAGCTTCTTCAAATTAAGTTAACTTTAAATAATTATGATATTTTCTTTATAAATTATGATGAGAGGGTAAATTTTAATTTTAAAATAGGAACCTCGTAATTTTAGCCGTTACCGTTACTCTGTCGAATATCCAGGTTTTTGTTGCCTTGATCCTAAAATTTGATAGATATTTCTAATTGTGAAAAATTCTTTAATTCTGATTTTAACTTACAAATTCTGATGAGAGGGTAAATTAAATATGTTTTAATAGGTACCTCGCAATTTTAGCCGTTACCGTGCGTTGTGTTACACGACCACATGATCGGTAATTTCTTTTTTGTTGAAAACACAGTAATAGGAAACGTTTATCTCGAAATGTTGGAACAATTTTTCTTTTCTTTCTTTTTTTTCCCCACATAACGTTTGACTTGAAATTGACAACCGCCTACTTATAGTTCGTACCACCAAAGGATGCCATAAATATTATTGGCTTTTTTTCAATTAAATATGAGGCGTTTCTCTTTTGCATTATGTTTCTATTTATACGCTTATAATTTCATAGCAGTGATTAAACTGCTTATTTGTCACAATATTATTGTGATTCTCTACCGGATAGTGTTTGTGGCGTTAAAACTTTTCTCGATATGAACATTCAAATTATATATCTAAGATTGAACCAATTATATATCTAAGATCGATCTTTTCTAAGCAATTTTTTTTTGAAAGTCATCCAAATCACGGTCAGCTTAAGAAGGGGTTAAGCGGTACAAGTACGCAGGTTCCCACGCCACCGATAGATTTCTTAAAAACAATCTCTTATTATTTTTCCCCTCTTGGTGTTAATTTGAATGTAGGAGAACGAGAACTCAGATATTTAAATATATTCGCGCAATTAACTCGAATTCTTATCGACCCATGGCAAGATTGTGTGCTTTGAATCAATCACTATACTTGTAGAGAACTAACACCGACTGAGGGAAAAAAAACATGTTTTGTTGTGCTTTTGTTGCCATTACTTATCGTATATTGTATGTTTTTATCGTAAGGTGTGACTGAATGAGTGACAGTCACGCCTCATGACCTAAGAGCCCAATCTGGCTATGTTGCGCCAAACACTTGTTTAATTGTCGTCTGGGCATAAAAAAGAAAGAGGGAAGAACATACTAACAAGAGGAAGGGTCGAAAATACAGAAGGATCACTAGGGTATCTTTGAAGAACGTTGCCTGTGTTTACCAATGACTGTAAGCCCCATGGGGAAAGAAAAGATCCCCAGAGTGCCTCGATGTCATGATTCCAGTTCCTACCTAAAGAAGGCTGACGTGAAAGAATAAAAACTAAAAAAATATTTCGATTTTAAAGGGAGGAATGTGCTTAATGTAGTGCATTATTGAACACTTAACTGAATAACATAACGATACAAATGAGCAAGAACAAGAAATGCAACCCCAAACAAGATTAAATTGTGATCTAGACGTTAAAGAAACGGGAGAAAAAATTGGTTGACAAAATGGAGAGCCGAAAATAGAGAAGGATCGCTAGGATATTACAGGAGAGTGTCGCCTGTGTTCACCAAAGACAGTATATCTCATGGGAAAGAAAAGATCACCAAATGGCCTCGGTGTCATGAATCCCGTTCTTACCTAAAGAAGAAGCACATCCCTGAGGGGATCACGAGATCTGAAAATGAAATATTTTTTAATTTAAAAGGAAGGAATATGTGTTTAATGCTGTGCATTATTGAACACTTAACTGAATAACATAACGAAGTGAGTGAGCAGAAACACGACATGGTTATGCAAAATCAAACAAGATATAACTGTGATCTAGTCGTTACAAAAAAAGGGGAGGAGTAAAAATTAGGTCAACAAGATGGACGGCCGAAAACTGAGAAGTATCGCTAAGGTATCCCGGAGGCGTGACGCCCTGTTTACCACAAACGGTAAACTCCGTAGGAAAGAAAAAGATCATTAGAGTGACTCGTGGTCATGATTCATGTACCTGCCTAAAGAAGGTAAACCCCTGAAGGCATAACATAACGATAAATGTAATTATTATCGAAATGAAGAAAAATATGACTTGTGTAATATTTTGATTTCGGATATTTTGTGAAAATTGTATGCCTTTCCAAAATCTAATTAGATAACTAATGTATCTATAAATATATGACCTGCGGATCAAATAATTAATTTGCATACATCAGTTGTGTCCCAAAATGTGCTGCCACCTATACTTCACACAGGAGCTTAGCGGAATATAATTTTTTTCATTTAATTTCGAATTAATTTCATTTAATTGGCTGTATTTTCACAAAGGATAGGGAGCCGTGGGGAAACCTTAGTCCAAAGAGGATGTCGTGACTTTAAAAAGTTTGAAATCCCCCCACACACTGGAGTATATATTATTACATGTTCTATATTATTCATTAAAGTATCATTATTTTATGACTCCTTAATTTACTAATTTGTACTCTGTGATAAATCCAAAAATGAAAAAAATTATTATTTTTTTCCGCGAAATTTTTTTCCAGTTTTCCTACTAGTCGAATGGCCTTGTTTCTGTTTCGTATTCCATGACAAAAATAAATCTCTTTTGTCTAAGCATTTGTGTTATGACTTAATACACACCGACTCTCTCTCTTAAATGATTACATTCTACCTATAATTAAGATATTTATCTCTCGTATCATCATCAAGAGATATTAGTTTCAAAATGTATTGTTAAAAGAGTAGATAATACATACACAAAACAACGAAATAATATCAATGTATACAAGAACAAGCTCAGTAAACTTAGAGGTATAAATGTAAGAAGCATGCCTATGTAGTAGAATCAAAGAACTCCCAGAATTGGTCTGTGACAATTTATTGAAAATATGAATTGTATTTTTACTTTATTTTTCATCAAATTTTTATGCTCTTGAGTGGTTATGGTTTCGATTTCGGGGCTGGCAGTTTTCTTTCAGTCACAGGTTCGATCCTTTGCCGCCAAAGACCCACCGTGTAGCCGGGGCTGATTTACGTTAAATCTGTTGGGGCCCAAAGTCCCCCCATTAGAGTGGAATGGAAGTTATGAGAGGGTGTGCCAGTTCATGTGTCATCCTCGTCACTTGATCGTGGTTCAAAATTACGAAGTCCGTCGCAAATAACCCTCATTTTGCTTCTAAAACTCAACAAAGCTAAAAAATAATTTATTATGCTTTTGCATTTGTACCCTTGCTCCATCGTTTATATAATTGTGCAAAATATTTTCGGAAGTCATTTTCTCAAACTGTCTGTAGTTGCTTCGCCGCATTTTCAACCACCTTTTCTGAATCGGCAAAATCGCATACCCTTGATTTTAATTTCAACCATAAAAACGAGTAAAAATTAGATATTTCTAGAGAGGTTGGAATAATAGGGAAGGAATTCTAAAGATGTAACAATGTGGCTGGAAAGATATTTTCCACAATCAGCAAACGATGTACCGGCGGAGTAGTCTGGGAATCGCCAATGACTCATTTGTTAATATTACTCTCAGAGGCATTACAGCCGATAGCGTGTTGTTAACAAAGGCATACTCGAGTTGGTATTCTGCTTCCGCATCTCATCAACACCAAATTAAGTTGCACTGTCCTCATGGACACGTCTGTGGTGCATCCTATATTAAATATTACCGTTATTTGACGCATTGTTGCCGTTGACCTCTGTGTTGTCCGTGATGAAGATAATGCTTGAGATTGTATATTTCTGGAGCACTCTTGACACTGTAGATCGAGGAACGTCAATTTCCCTAATTATTCCATATATAGAATGACTCATGCGTGTGTATCAAACTAGCATTACCCATTCAAAGCTTACTGATTCTCGTAGGATTCCCGTAATCAAGTCAGAAAACTATTCACATAAATCAGTTGAGTACAATTTAAAAACCCTAACAATGTATTGTAAATTTATATATTTCTTAAGTGATACGTCTACCATCTGGATATTTGCACATTGCTATCACGTGGCATTTGACTTTTCAGTTTATACATAAACAATAATAATAGCCGCTTTTATTACTCCAAATTTTTTTAGGTATTTTGATAATATTTGTTAAAGGACTGTTACGAGGCTGACTTATGTTTCATGTGTCGTGATTCAAAACCTCATATTATAGTGTTGTTGTGGAAAGCTGGGTAACAGGTTGAAATGATGACCTCGTCATCTGATTTTGTTCAGTATTGAAGAGGAAAGTTATTGCGGAGATTATGTTGAACAGCATATTGATTGATTGTTTTACTTACGTCGCACAAAGAAGCAACGCGAAGGCTGTTGGAGAAGGACCTCCTAGATTCGAAACATGGCTAAGTCACAAGTATACTGGCCTTCATTACAGGGTTGTCATAATCAGCGAACTCTAGGACGACGAACCCACGATAGTGATTCGTGCTGCTTCTCAGAGCAAACAATCAATCGTATCCTACTTTTCTAGTTTCCACACTACGTAGGAGTAAGGATTTGAAGCTTTGACAGTTTTAATGAGCTACAGACTCATTAAAGGACGTTTAACACCAAGATTAGAACCCTGACTAAAGGAAACCATGCCACCTTGACCACTGAAAGATATTAAATTGGCCAGGCATTCAGAAACATTCCACAGAACACATGAACAACGACTAACATGATCTTTGTAAGAAAACTAAGAATTCCAGGTTTAAACTTTTAACTCTCAGGCAAAGTATAGGATCACGTAGGTTGATTGTTTTTATTAACGTCGCACTAGAAGCAATACGAAGGCTATTGGAGACGGACGTCATAATTTTGAACCTAGGTCAAGTGATGAGGACAACACCCAGGTTGGCACCTTCCTCTCTTAATTTCTTCACCACGTCTACGAGAGGACTTTGAGCATTGACAGATTTAACAAGCATCAGCCCCGGCTACGTCAAAGATGGACAGATCAAAGATGGATTTTTGATTTCTAGATTTTAAAACATATATAAATAATGTTATACTAAAGAGGGGTGGATAATAAAAACTACATTTCAATAAATCGAAACGAATGTCAAATTCTTCACAAAGTGTTTTGTGAAAGTTAAAAGAGTCAAGTACGAAATCTTTTGCCTTTTTGAGTCATTTTAGCGTTATTTATACGACGAAAAGGTCCTTTGACAGTAAAGTAGCAGTAATCAATTTCCCTCCATTCACCAAAAACAAAGCAGATGAAGATTGTAGAATTTTTGTTATGTATTTAAATGTTTTATTTCAAGTTCTCTTTCTCACTGTAAGAAATGTGATTGCCAAAATTTTTTACATAACAATAATAGAATGGAGAAAAACAGTGATGTAGCACGTTGAAAATCAATTCAATTTTAGCTAGTCACCGCACTAAATTGACTGTAGTTATCATTTCTGGAAAAAAAATGAGAGGATGTCATTGCAATTTCACTTTACAAAATATTTTGATCTAGAATAATTTTGCAACACAGAAATTTCACTCACTTGATCTATTTTCTCGTGAAATACATGGCGTGTTTTTAATCGTATCTGAGTATATTTGCCTATTGCGTATGTTGCAGATCAATAACAAGTGTTTCATAAATGTATATATTACGTGAAATATATTTACATTTAAGATAGCATGTTCTATTGACGCGGAAGACAGTTATGTGTAATTAAGTTTTATATAAACCGAAAAGAACCAGAATTCTTATCAGGAAGATTTTTATTTCGAAATATACTTTAAAATGTTACCGATTTTTTTAATTTTTCGCTACAATGAAATGTCCTCATTGCGAGTGATCCAGAAGAATGATAAGGGTTTCATAGATGTATGTGGTACAAAAGACTTATCAACATACAAGAACAGAAATATTCCATTGAGAGATTTTGTTGATTGGCTATTCGCTAACATCGTTCCTAGAGACAACACTAAAATTACTGGTGACAGACCTCGTAATTTCGAAACACCTCAAGTGAAGAGAATAACACCTGATTTGGTACATACGTTTCCAAGTTTCCACATTTCAACATCATACCAACAACAAGACATGACACTTCCGCGGATTTAAAGTGCGTTAGTCCCAATACACAGCAGGCTTTTGGAGGCATAGGGATTCGAACCCGTGATGTGACAAAAGTAATGTTGTCCGTGTGCTCGCGACTATGTCCACTCGGTTGATTGATATTGAGGGAGGACCCTTATATGGGTTCTTAAGTTTTATTTTAACTGGAAAAACAAGAATTTCAAACATACAAGAATTCCAAAATTAAGGACTGTCTTTGGGTGAATTATTTTAGAATGTTCTTACTTCTCTTCCAGTGCTGCTATGAAATATCTTAATTTTCAGAAAAAAGAAATTATTCTAAGAAAAAAAAGGTAAAAATACAAAAATCACTTTAGATGTCACAGAACACTAAAAGGCAAAATTAC
The DNA here is from genome assembly GCA_019974015.1 of Nephila pilipes. Lineage (NCBI taxonomy): Eukaryota > Metazoa > Arthropoda > Arachnida > Araneae > Nephilidae > Nephila > Nephila pilipes. The sequence goes on from BMAW01086105.1 coordinate 303,829, forward strand.
GAAAATATTCACTAGCTTATGATAGAAATCAATAAATACTATTTTAAACATTTATCTACGAAAGCGGTTCAAAAAACACCAATTTAAATGACTTTAAAAATAGTAAATATTTTTTCTAGAAAATAATATATATGATTTTGGTTATATTAAAAAAATTATTTGTATCGAATCCCATGAAGATATAACTAGAATTCGAGATTTTAATATTCTGTGTCTCCATTAAATCTTTTTTTCCGAGTTATGATTGTATGTAACTTTGTCAAAAGCAGAAAAACTGAATTCTGAATGAACTGAATAAATTTTAAAGAGATTATGAACTCGTAAAGTTCGTGAATAAAAGAATTTAAGCTTATTTAATATCGTTTTAGACCAAGTAAGTCAAAATCGTGATACTTAGAACATAACAGTAAGTAATAAAAAAATTAATTAAAAATATCGTAACTTACAAGTATTCTTAAAAATTTCTAAGTATACTCGTGCATAATTATTCATGGCAAGCTATGACATTCGCCAGTGAATAGCAACTAATCGTGTTGATTCGACTTGCCATTTCCCCCACTTATACCAGTAAAAATTTTAGCAAACAATTAACACGAAAAAATAAGTTTATTTACGTTAAGCTTTTGTTTACTGGCCATTTTGATTTCGAATTTCGCCGTTTCCAATTTCGATTTTTCGTTTGTGCGTTTTCTAGTCTTTAAATTCTGTTTCAAAAATTGAAGAAAAAATGCAATTCTGCAGAAACCCTCTATAATATTTGCACTTCCGGATGCCTTTTTTGCATTCAAAATAAGTAAAAAAGTTTAGATTTAAGGCTTAAGTCTACAGGCCCTTTTGATTTCCTGAACGTAATGCTTATCCTACGAAATTTCTACTACCGTCCTCAAACCTTCACTGCTTTTCCTATTTGGATTCAAAAAAGTATATCCGAAAGAGGAAAAAAAAATTTCATTCCATTTAATATGCTTCCGAAGTTCAAAGTCCTCACGTGGGCATAGTGTGGAAGTTAGAAGAGAGAGGAGCCAGCTCAGGTGTCATCCTCATCATTTGACCGAGGTATAAGATTACGAGATCTGTCTCCAATATCATTCGTGTTGCTTCTTGTGTCACGTTAATAAAACCAATTGGTCAATGAATCATATAATATGCAGTATTTACTGATTTTCCGCGTGACTGTTTTTGATGGAACAAGTTTAATTGAATAATTGTTAATTAATGTCACTTTTAGAGGATTATTGAAGACGAACCTCGTAATTTGTTACCTTTATTTTACAGGTGTCTAGGACGACACCCGTTAAATAAAGGTTCATAATAATATTTTTTATTTGATTTTTGATCACTGTGACAAAATATATGAAAATAAATTGTATTCTAAACCTAAATACTACGTAAGAAATTCTACAATCTAACAACAAATTAAAAGTAATACTTAAACATTAACAATTTTTCTCGATGAAATCGGTTAGAAAATGTATAATTAAATACATAACATTTTTCTCGGCATGTTTCAAAAATAAACGCATAAAGAACATGTGCAAAATAATATCATTGATGAAAAAAACTTTATCAGATTGTACACTACTTGCTTAGTAATTATATATATATTTAAGAATTGTACACTATTTGAATATATTTTCCTCTTATATATTTCTGCTGAAAATATTCCAGTTCTTTCTTTAACGACTTTATTGATTTTCTATGCCGCAGAAGCGAATTATTATGGTGTTTTGATCCATAAGTTAAGTTTCTTTTTCTATGGTAACGTAATAGCAGATGTCAATGGAAAAGTGTAAAAGGTGTGGCTATTAAATAACGAAACTGGTGCTGCGACAGAAGTACGCACGCGTCAAATACCAGGGACTCACAGCTGTTTAGCGTGAAGCTTTCTTTTTCGAATGCAGTGCGTTTCTGTAAACAAATCCGTATACCCAAAGCCTTCGTTTGTATTAGATTTATTTTTTGTTTCGTCGGAAAAATGATAAGCGGTAACGAATTGTTGGGAAAATTGACATGAAACTTGAAAAACCGCTACTGAAACAAATAATTTATTGAAAGAAGTGTATGACAATAAATACTTATTGAATGCACGTGTCTTTGAGGGGTTTAAGCGTTTTCAAGATGGCCGAGAACAAGTTGAAGATGGTTCGCTCTCGGATCTCCCTTCTACGTGAAAAACGGCTGATAATATCTGTAATCTGGTTGGATCTGACCGTCGGTTAAGTATTCGTGCGTTTGCCGAGACTGTAGGAATTAACAAAGAATCCCGATGGCTAATTTTTCTACCAAGACAATGCGCCGTCTCATTCCACATTGAGTGACAAGAAGTTTCTAGCCAAGTGCAGTACCCCAGTGTTAGACCATCCATCTTATTCGCCGGATCTCGAGCCATGCGACTTGTATCTGTTTCCTAAGGTAAAATCTGCCTTAAAAGGAACAAGATTTGATTCCGTTGAAGCTGAGAAAGAGAAAGTGACACACGTCCTGAAAAGGCTGGCTGAAGCAGACTTCCAGCACTGTTTCGAACATTGGAAGATTCCCATGGAGCATTGTAGGGTTCATTTTGGGGTGTATATTGAAGGTTATAATAATTAAAATTGTATGACATGAAAATAAAGTGTATTACAGGGTCAATCTCGTTATTTAATAGCCATATTTCGTATCAAAAATATGTATGTAATTTACCGAATTACTGATTTAAAAAATGCAGAATTACCTATATTAAAAAATTTGAGGCTAAAATTCGTTATTTATCGGTAAACCGGTTACACTCATTTCCCGTCTGTGTCATATTAGATAGAAGTTTCACATTTAAACAACACATCACACACATTCACGAAAAATTCCGACTTGCCGCGAGAAATTTTATTCCCCTAATCTGTCGGAATTCAACATTATCTATTAAATACAAGTTGCTTATCTATACACAATTTCTTTGACCCATCCTGACTTATGCCTGTCCAATCTGGAATAATGCTGCTCAGATACATCACAATAAAATTGAAATTCTTCAAAGTAATATTATTCGAACAATAGCAAAAGCTAGATGGTATATGAGAAACGAAGATGTCAGAACCTCCTTAAATATTATTAAACTCCAAGATTATACTACTTTTGTAAATGATAAATTTAACATAATATTTGACAATAACCCAAACCCATCAACCCAAGAAACAAAAAACTATAAACGTTCCTACCCCCGTAATACTCGCGCTCACTTTTGATAAATCAACCTCTTTTTAACTCCCTGAATTCTCAACCAATAGGAAACCTTCCTCTACCCATCGGATAGAGTAAGCACTTTCCCCACGACAAAATAACTGAGCTAAACCCACCATGAGTAGCCGCTTCCAGAATGGACAGAAAACTTTACCCTCTACTCCTACTCCCCTCTGCACTGAAATAGTAATACCTCAAGTTGATTCAAGCTGCATCAATAAATCTAACTCCTCAAATATATTCTTAATCTTTAATAGTAACTTTAAACTTTTAATTATTTTAACTAACTTTTTCATATTTTATTATCATGGGCAAGTAGTTCGTTTATAAACTTTATCAGGTTCAACTCAGATCGGAGATCAAGGCCCTTTGGGCTAGGTACTCCATATAAACTATTCACTACGTATTACACCCCTTATCATTGGCAGTAACATGAAATAACGGGGGCTTTCTGCATGTTGAATTCAATTCTCAAAGTACTGCGTTGAGTGAATGAGCTGCCTAACAATTGGTCACGAAATTTAGATTTATGAAGTTCGTTTATATTAAATAAAAGAAAGAATTTATTATTTTGGTCGGTGGCGTAGCAGAAGGATTAGAAGATATAGAACCATGAAAATTGGAGCAAAGAATGTATGAATAGTGATAGTATCATGGAGCCGTTTTTTCGAAATCCGTTCTGATTTTGTTAAAAATTTAGTTTAATGTGAATTCGCTTTCACTGCGCATGCACCGTACGATCTGCGCATGTTTAGATCGAAAATAAAGGGTCTATGGCTAAGCGGAAAAATTGCGAAATACATGAGCATGAAATTTGGAACAAAGAATCTATGAATACTGATTATGTGAACCATGGAGCCGTG